>LR749537.1:1890927-2060927 GCA_902729485.2 Mus minutoides
AAGAACTAAGACCAAAGATTTCCCTTTTCTGGAGACATCATTTCAATTTGCTTCTTTGTAGTCACACAAGGCCAAAGGTTCTACTGAAAAGTGGAACTGTGTGTTATAGAACAGAGTTCCCATACTTATTCTACTGATCTGCCTGATTTTTTTCCAAGCAGAGGTTGAGAAAAATGTACTGAGACAAAATAAGACAATGAATTGTGACATCTTATATTTGGCAGTGTGGGGTTCGGTATTTAGCTTTGTAGACTCAAGACACTTTCAATCTGGGTCTTGGCCAAGATTCACAGTAATGTTCTCAAGGATACTAGCATGTAAACTAGATGTTGTTACTTTGCAGAGGGAAAGGCACTTGACAAAGTAGGCAGAGCCGGATGCTTTTTGCGTTCGGATGTTTTCCTTCTCTTCCATGAGACTAGGTTAATGCAGGAGGCCATTTTAAAGTTATTAAAAAGTTTTCAGATAGAATTTGAGACTTAAATAGGTTTTAAGGCATTTTTTAAAATCATGATTAATACATGTTACCTCATTAGTACATATCTACCTGGAAAGGTTGAATTAATATAGAAAATAGGCCAGAAGCTATGGTCCTTCACAGTGGTCTCCTGACCTCTAGTCCAGATGAATGCTTACAAGGAGTTACTTATGATGGTTAATACATTTTTAGTAAGCTTAATATTTTATTTTGAGTGGAACAAAGTAGACTCAAAACCAACATTGTCAAAATTATTTTGAAAGTAAACATTACATGACACCTTTGTTTTGTAGCATATAGACCTTGACTCAAGATGTTGAAAGATTATTTCTTACTGGAGGTTATATGACATAGGAAACTTTAAAAACACTGACATAGGAAAAGTGCTTTTGTATGAGATGATTCTGAGAAGCACTGAAGAGCTCTAACCCTCAGACTTTAAATTTTGCTATTATTATCACTTGTATTCTCACAAAATTCTCATGCCTAGTTTGCATAAAGAAAGTAATGACCCCTGGTATGGAAAAGAATATGCCACTCTAGAGTTCGGTTGCCTTGGACAATTCTTCAGGTTATGGCACTTCCTGAACCTACATTTTCTACATGCTCTGTAGCTTTCCAGTCCTTTCCTGTCTCCCCAGTGCTTCCTTCCTCAAACAGGCATAGGGTTTCTAGGATTATCTTCTGGATACACTGCTTCATACTGTGGGCTCAAAGAACCCTCTCTCCATAACCGCACCTACAACTCTCTCAGAGAGTGGGGCATTATATGGTAGTTTCACAGTCCTTATCTGGGAGGCCACCAAGGACCCTTCACTTGATGGCAGGGCTAGAACACAGAAAGACAGAACTAGTTCCAGATTCTGTTTTGCCTTCGCCCTTTTCTAGCTTCCTGGTGTGGGGCTAATGAATTGTACAGTTTTCAGACAAATAGGACTATGGTTTCTTAAGGTCTCATTGTGCTGGATAAGTCCTTTGGTGACCAGAAAATGCTCTGTCCCTGAAGAACTAGAGTCATCTGGGGAGAGGCAACAGGAGGTAGCTTTAGGCTCAGCCTTTGCCCTTTAGTGTTGAGTGCCCTGGAGGTCTTTATCCATGTGTATTCATTGCAGGCCTGAAGGTCTGTGTAGCAGCTGCGATGATTTAAATGTGAAATTTATCCCACCACTCCCTCTCATGCTTATGCCTTTGAACATTTAGCTCCTAGATATGGCACTGTGTGAGAGATGTGGAAACTTTGAGGAGATAGATAGGAATACCTGGCAGAGGTGTGTTACTGGGATCAGGCCTATGAGAGCTGTACTTCTGCCCTCCTTCTGGGCTTATGCTCTCTGTTTCTTGGCTGCCACCACAACGTGAATAGCTGAAAGATCTTACTGCCACTTTAATTGCCATGTTGCCTCTTCAATCATGAACCATCCCCTCTAAACTGTGAGCCAAAATAAGCCCTTCCAGTTGCCTCCATCAGGTCTTCTGTCACACCATCAGGTCTCCTGTCACAGAGATGATGCAATAGCTGAGCTGGTCCTGCACACAGCCAGTCAGAATCCCAAAGGCATGCTCTTAGCTGTTGTGACACTGGCTTTGAACTGAGTGAGAAATCTCACAAAACTTGATCCTTTGGGGTTTTATAGAACAACCAATCCAGACAGGAGACTGAGGACTGGGTAAGTCTACCCAGGAATCAGGCAGGAGCTGGCTGGCCCATCCTTTATGCTGCCAATGTCCAGAAGCCAGGATAGTTGAAGATATGAGGAAATAATGGGTGCTTGCCAAAGAAAGTCATATAGATGAACCAAAGAGTGAAAAGATGAAGACAAAGTCCCTCTCGGGTTTTGGAAAAATGACCATTGGGGTTAAACTTTTGTTCCTGTCACCATGACACAGACATGCATTTGAAGATCGTCTTAGCTGATTTAGTCTGCTAAAGCAAAGTACCTTAGACTGGGTAACTTATAAACCACATACATTAATTTTTCATTCTAGCTGTTCAAAAGTCTAAGTCTAAGGTGCTTGAAGATACCGGCTCTGCCAAGGGCCCATTGTTTGGTTCATGCAGTATCTTCACATGGTGAAAAAGGCAAACAGGGCAATCACATCATTGAGGGAATCTGATACTTCCTAGAGAGCCAGTCTCCTAATACCAGAGCCTTAGCGTGTGATCTGAGAGGTCCTGTCTCCCAGTACTATGGCCTGGGAATTAGGTCTTAAAACAAGAATGTAGGACAAAAAGTAGGTCATGGACATCAAAATCATAGCAAATCTGTAAGCATGAAGCCACCATTCCTGTCTTCCCTTCCTGTAAATTAACAGCAAGCAGGATGAGAATAAGCACTAAACATGCTAACCCAGTTTCGAGTGACAGGACCTACCCAATGGAGAAGCATCTGGAAGAGGTCAGAGAGCACAGGGAGATTCCAGAAGACCTGACTTCTATCCCAGGCTCCTCTGCATTGCCTGATCAGAGCTGATTCCTGCTGAGAAATAAGACTGACTGTCCCCAGTACCCCTCAGAAGACACAGTGAAAAATCCCTTCAGACTTGGCTGGTAACCAATACTGATGACAATTAGATGCTGAGTTCTCTTACTTATTAATTTTTTATGGTCACTGTAAACCAGATGCATAATCAAAGGTGATATAATTTAAGAAATCCCTTCTATTTGGAAGTAGGGAAGCAAACTAAATCTTAGTTGATGACTTCCTGAAGAGGAAAGCTATGTAGGCAAGGAAGTTTCTAATCAGCATATCACCATCTGCCTCCTGAAGAGTAATAATAGGTCCCTAAGAGAAAGAAAAGAGGAAAAAGGTAAGAAAGAAGGAACTAGGTAAACACTGTACATGGTCATGACCGAGGAGTAGGGCCCGGAGACTCAGTAAACATTTTTCTCAAGAATCACAAATCAGCAGCTTTGACATCCTATTTCATAATGTTGGATAAGGGTCTTAAAGTGGATAAGCATTTCATGTGTTGATTGGATATATTACTCACTGGCAAGTGTTTTTAGAGGCTTCTGGGAATGTCTAGGTCACAGCTAATTTTCAGCTCTAATGGTCCAAAATAAGACCAAGAGAGCTGAGATTGAAGGTAGTGACTGGGAGAAGTAGCAATTTTGATACAGAGTCAGGAAAGAGATGAGCATAATTTGAGTTATATAAGGATAAGGTGCCAGTCACTATAATCACTGTACTGGCTAGTTTTGTGTCAACTTGACACAGCTGGAGTTATCACAGAGAAAGGAGCTTCAGTTGAGGAAATGCCTCTATAAGATCCAACTGTAAGGCATTTTCTCAATTAGTGATCAAGGGGGAAAGGTCCCTTGTGGGTGGTACCATCTCTGGGCTGGTAGTCTTGGGTTCTATAAGAGAGCAGGCTGAGCAAGTCAGGGGAAGCAAGCCAGTAAAGAACATCCCTCCATGGTTTCTGCATCAGCTCCTGCTTCCTGACCTGCTTGAGTTCCAGTCCTGACTTCCTTCAGTGATGAACAGCAATGTGGAAGTGTAAGCCGAATAAACTCTTTCCTCCTCAACTTGCTTCTTGGTCATGATGTTTGTGCAGGAATAGAAATCCTGACTAAGACAAATTGGTACCAGGATAGTGGGGTATTCCTGTGACAACATGACCATGTTTTGGGGAGGACTATGGAAGGACTTTGGAACTTTGGGCTAGAAGATCAGTGTTAAGTGCTCTGTCAGACGTTGTGTAGGAGCTTGGAAGATAATGTTGAGAATAGTGCAGAAGATGGAGGCCTGGCTTGTGAAATTTCAGAGGGAAAATTAAAGACTCTTATCAGGGCCAATCCAATTTTGGATTGTGAAGATTCTGTGGTTCTGGTTAGCTGGGGCTGAAGAATCAGCTGTGATTAACAAGATACCAGAACTACTAAAGTGAAAACTTTGCTTTACTGGGACTATTGATGCTGGTTAGCTGGAGCTAATAAATTAGCAGTGATTAAGAAGAGACCAGCATCATTGAGGTGACATTTTCTGGGAAGTGTTTTCTGAGAGCACAGATTTATTTAAGATCTTGGGGATGAGTAAGAACTAAGGGTTGAGGCTTACTAGTGATGTATTTGTGTGTCAAGTTGACAAGGGGTCAATTGTACTGGCTAGTTTTTGTGTCAACTTGACACAGCTGGGTTATCACAGAGAAAGGAGCTTCAGTTGGGGAAGTGCCTCCATGAGATTTAGCTGTGAGGCATTTTCTTAATTAGTGATCAAGATGGGACCATCTCTGGGCTGGTAGTCTTGGGTTCTATAAGAGAGCAGGCTGAGCAAGCCAGGGGAAGCAAGCCAGTAAAGAACATTCCTCCATGGCCTCTGCATCAGCTCCTGCTTCCTGACCTGCTTGAGTTCCAGTCCTGACTTCCTTGGTGATGAACAGCAGTATGGAAGCGTAAGCTAAATAAACCATTCCCTCCCCAGCTGCTTCTTGGTCATGATCTTTTGTCCAGGAATAGAAACCCTGACTAAGACAATCACCTATGACTGACTGTCTAAAGACTAAGCATTTGCCATGGTGGAGTGACACTCAGTACTCTTTAACACTAAGGCCAATACTTTAAAACAATTTTCTCAGTCTAGATCTCAAACCAATGTGATACACATACATCTATATATACACACATGTATATCATCTACTTCTTTTCCTGTCTATAGATTCTCCAACTGCCCATTCATCTACCTACTCATCCACCTATCCACTCTTTCATTTAATCCATCCACCTATCTTTCCCATTCCCACTCATTCATCCACCTCTCTTCCCATCCATCTATCCATCCATCCATCCATCCACCCATCCATCCATCCACTCATCCACCTGCCTGCTCCTTCATCATCCACTCATCCATTTAAGTATGTGCTAGAAACTACATAAGGCAGGCACTAAAGGAATAGAAATATATATGACATAGTCCATTGTACACAGCTTCTCAAGGTATTACACAAGAGCAACGCAACAGCATGAATAATTACAGTGAAACTAAATTAGTGATATGATCTAGTTAATAACCAAATACATCAGAGGATCTGGGTGTGGGTGTTCTCCTCGAGGTGTGGCAGATATTTCTTGCCTTCATGGAGGCCCAGACTCATACAAGGCATTCCTTCTCTTGTTTGAGGGCTGGAGCAAGCCCAGCTTCTTAGTCCTGTCAAAGAAACATGCACACTGTTCGCTTCTTATTGTTTGACAGACTGTTTCTTTTGTTTTGGTAGTCTGGGGCTGCTGGTCCAATTCAGCTAACAAAGTTTTGAGTGTGGTAAGGAAGGGACTCTGGGGAAACTCTTACCTGCATTTCTGTTTACTGTGCTAATGTTAATTCAGTTTAGCAATAGTAATTTCTTAGGTAGGACTGGAAATTAATGCTGGCATCAAATGCTTACCACACCTACAATTAATTCAAGGTGTGTGTGTGTGTGTGTGTGTGTGTGTGTATGTGTGTGAAAGAGTAAGAAAGAGAAAGAGAGAGAGGAGAGATGAGAGATGAGAGAGTAAAGAGGAAATGAGATAGAAGAGAGAAAGGATAGAGATTATATATACTCAGGTATATAGTATATATATATATATATATATATATATATATATATATATATATATATATATGCATAAACATATTTTAGTAAGCTGTGTCTGTGCTTAAGCTTAAGTCAGCTCTTTAGAAAAACAAACTTAATTTTTACATCCAAGATAATTTATAAAAAAAGAAGTTCAGCTCTTCTTAAAAAAATTTTTTTCTTTACAATTTAGAAGTTCAAAGAAGGAGTATTATCATACCTAAGAGCTTGCTATAACCCAGATTTTTTTCATATTCACAGGCTTTTAGAGTAGGTCCTGTTCCTTTCATTGTGAAAATGAACAGACTTCAGAACAGTAAAATTTTAGAATTTTGATTAGTTAGTGATTACCAAATGTACAGAATGGAGCAGTGCAATTTCCCTTTCTCTCACTTTCTGCTCCTCCATCACATTGAGAGGGCAGAGCCTTAGCTAAGTTTATATAAATTTGGTGAGTTTTAAGATTATGTACATAAAAGGAGTGGTCCATAGAGGCCTTGCACATAGGACCTGGACAAGGCTGCTCACACACAGGGCTGCTATCTCACATAAAGCATTCGTGATGTCAAAACAGTAAGGTACCTCATATGTAGGTACTTTATGTAGCCTGATATTTGAACTATCTCTATTTGTGTCCTAGCACCTTCAGTTACAAACTTAATAAGGTCTCTAGCTCACGATTCCTAGAATAGTCTTGTTTTTGACCCTACCCACAGCAGAACAGGGCATACAGCACAGTTTGGTAGCACCAATTCACAGAAAGAAAGAATCACTGCAAATTACCACACAAGTCTGTGGTGAATTAAAGTGTGAGGTGCTGAGTGAGGGAATGGAGGGGGAGCTGGCAAGTTTGTCAGTTTTCATGATAACATGTGGACTCTATGGCATTAGTGAATCCCATGTCTCTTTAACTTCTAGTCTCTTGGCCTGGAAACTTAAGACAAAGGAACCCCTGACACGAATTAAGGATTTATACCTAGCATCTCTACTTTAAGCCAGGCTTGAGTGCGGCCCTCTAAGGCCTGAGATCCTGGGATCCTGGCCCAGTCATTTCCCCAGGATGGTTGTGTGTGTGTGTGTGTGTGTATGTGTGTGTGTGTGTGTGTGTCCCATCCTCCTCTGGCCTTTCATGGACATAACTGGATCCCTTCTGTCTTTCCTCATACTACCCAAGTGCATCTGGTCCCTTCCCTTTGTTCTATCCTAGTTACCACTCTTAACCTAGTCCTCAGATTTGGACACTTATGGGCAACTGTCATCAGATGTGGCATTAATTGTGGCAGCAGGCAAGTTCCAACAAGGGAGCTATGGAAGTCTTCAGCTTGCTCTCAAGGCAGGAGGAGTTGTCAAAATTCAGACACCATAAAATGCCAGAATCTTCCATAAGCTCTAAAGAGAGGATTATTGAATTTTGCATGTATCTGGCTCTTGTCCCAGCTGCCTATGAAAACGTTTCACCTGTTCCTGGCCTGGGCCATTGCTTGCCCTGTTCCAATATGGGATCAAGGAAAAAAAAAAACACTCTAGAGATCACTATCCAAGGCTCAAGTTCCCCATCTGAAAGGGATACTGGGAAAGCTATTTGAGCTCATCAAACTCACCTTTCTCAACTGCAAGAAGATTGATGTTGTCATCTATAGTCAAAGCATGCTACTAGCAATTAAAGGAGAAATTTAAATTCAGAATCTAGCCAAGTGTTTAGCAGGGAAAGTGAACCACCCATGTTCCCTTCCCTTTTCTTGCCTGTCCCAGCATCATCTGTGATAGATTCAAACCTAAATTTCTAAACCTAAAAGATTTTCTAAAGATCTTTCATCACATATATAGTCTGCAATTCTGTTATTAGTCAGAGTTTGCATTAGATTCGAAAGCAAGGTTCTTATCCCCAAAAGTTGCATTTTCTGACCAGATAGAGTGCTCATATTGGTAGCATAGTTCAGTGAGTTAGCTGGTTGGTAATCTCTGGCCCTAAATTGTGGACTTTGAAGGAGGCATTTTTCAGGTCAGAGGCAGCCTTGGGAACTGGAAAGTGGTAGTGGGAGAAACGGTCAGGAATCCAGTCAGTCAGAATAGAAGTGTCCCCTGTTTACCTTGAAACTTCCTGCTGCCATGAGTCCTGTGAAGACCAAGGAGGAGGAGAGCTAAACCTTTAACAGGTGCCAACTCGACCACTGCAGAGTCATCCAGGCCACTGTGACAGGCCACTGTGACAGGCCACTGTGACAGGCCACTGTGACAGATCATTGGTGTGTTCCTGATCTAGGGGCGTGATCAGTGCTAAACATTAATAATAAAAGGCCAGAGTCTTCCATGAGCTCTAGAGAGTGAGTGTCTGGAACTTGGCTCTATTTTTAATACCAATTCTCACCCAGCCTCGCTCCTCTGTCATCTATAAAGATGACCTGAACTGCGAAGCTATGATTCCCCTAAAGTGGGAGAGAGCCAAGGCATTTCTAGTTGATTAGACTTGGGAGTTTTTCCTGTTACTGCTACAGTTAAATAGATATTGGCAAATAGTATAACCTGTAGGGAACCAAGCAGAGAAGAACACGGCTGGATGTAATTAGAAATATCCATCATTCTCTTTCCCCAAAGAGCCAGAGAGTGGTATTTAAGGGGACAGTGAGGCACAGTCCATGAACAGCCTTAACTCAGGAAATAGTTGAGAGGCTCCTTCTAAATGACTGCCCATTGTGCGAGAGTAGTTATCTCTTTCTAGTTGTTAATAACATACCTCAAGCCTGGTTGATGGACACCTCCAAGATGAATCTGGAGGCCTGGAAGCACAGTATGGCTCCATTTCAGCAATGAATCATCTACCTAAATATGCAGCTGCTTTCACAGTTTGTACTGTGCCTGTATTCATTGAGGGGAAAGATGATTATCCTGTTATTTAGAGAAAAATAAGACAAATGCATTTTAAACCAGAACACATAAAAAAGACCAACTTATTTGCCATGGCTCTGAAAGGGCAGTAGGAAAGTAACCTCCTTAGCTGGGTACAGTATAATTATATTAGATAAACACTGATTAAACCAACCTTATATCCCACTCAGAGAAGGCGGGAGCATAGATGATGGCAGGGCAGTAGAAAGTTAGAGTGAGTAGTCAGTGTTGCCCAATGGCTGTGGAGGTGGATTTTGGTGCTTTTGAGATGAGATGTACGTTTTCTTCAGCTCCTTTCTAACAACGTGACCTTAAGCAAGTTACTTAACCTTTTCCAGTCCTGGATTCTTTATTTGTAAACAGGAATAAAAGTACCTATTATGTTTTTAAGATGGTTAATGTTCATAGCAGCCTTATTTATAATAGCCAAAAGCTGGAAAGAACCCAGGTGTCCCTCAACAGAGGAATGGATACAGAAAATGGAGTACTATTCTGCTATTAAAAAATGATTTTATGAAATTCTTGGGCAAATGGATGTATCTGGAGGACATAATCCTTAGTGAGGTAACCCAATCACAAAAGAAGTCATTGGATATGCGCTCACTGATAAATGGATATTAGCCCAGAAACTTAGAATACCCAAGATACAATTTGCAAAACACAAGAAAATGAAGAAGGAAGACCACCGTGTGGATACTTCATTCCTCCTTTGAATAGGAAACAAAATACCCATGAAAGGAGCTACAGAGACAAAGTTTACAGCTAAGATGAAAGGAAGGACCATACAGAGACTACCCTACCCGGGGATCCATCCCATAATCAGTCACTATACTCAGTCACTATTGCATAGGACAGCAAGTGTTTACTGAAGGGACCCTAATATAGCTGTCTCATACAGAAGTGGATGCTCACAGTCATCTATAAGATGGAGCATGGGGCCCACATTGGAGAAGCTAGAGATAGAACCCCAGGAGCTGAAGGGGTCTGCAAACCTAGAAGAGGAACAATATAAACTAACCAGAACCCCCAGAACTCGTGTCTCTAGCTCCATCTGTAGCAGAAGATGGCCTAGTCGGCCATCATTAGGAGGAGAGGCCCCTTGGTATTGTAATCTTTATATGACCCAATACAGGGGAACGCCAGGGCCAAGAAGTGGGAGTGGGTGGGCAGGGGAACAGGGCAGTGGGAGGGGGGAGGGAACTTTCAGGATAGCATTTGAAATGTAAATTAAGAAAATATCTAATAAAAAAATTGAAAAAAAATATGTGTGACTGCTCAGGGACCACTAGTCAATAACATGGGCCCTGGGGCATTATGGGAAAAGCTTCTGTGGCAGAGGAAAGCTTGCAAATAAAAGTTGTCTGTCTCTTCCCCACAATATGTGGGACAAACAACCTTTCAGATCTCAGAGCTTTTTAATGTTTATATTTGTGTAGACTTTGCCTGTTGAGCATTCTAACCAGAAAATCCAAAATCTAAGTGTTCTAAACCTAAAACTGTTTTCATCAGCACATCTGTACCCCCAAAGTATGAATATTAGGGCACCTCAGATTTTTGGATTAGGAATGCTCCAACTAAAATATATTTTTGATACAATCCCATCAATCCCTATGATAGCACTAGTATTTTGTCACCCAAGTGTCACTGACGCTGGTGCCTTACTGAATCTAAAGAAGCAGAGAAAGATGATGAGGAGGAAGAAGATGAGAGGAGGAGATGATCAGATGAAAAGACCATCACAGACATAGCCTGAAAGGCATATAAGCAGAGAGGCACGCAGTTCTAATGCAGCGGGGACGTGGCCAGTGCTCACAGGTTCTCCCAGGAGCTCCGAGAATGACAGCATAGAACCGTGTGAGAGGAGAGAGAAACCAGGGTGGGGCCGGGTGAGCAGGACGACCCAAAGGACAGCACAAAAAGACAGCAATGGAAGCCATGAAACACTTGCTCATCAAAAGTCTATACATCCCAGAGGGTTTGAGAAGGGATGTCACAGAAAACAAAAAAGAAAAGGGCTTTAGTTTTGTTGTGTGATTGACATACAACTCTACTGATGATTCTTTGGATTATTTCATTTTTTTTTTCCTACAGTAAGCACACCAAATAATTGATTTTATGAAGAAAAGCGTATATCAACTCCAGGTTGTTGTTGTTGCTGCTGTTGCGTAGCTGTGGTTGGTTAATCTGCTCATACCCCCCCCCCCCCCCACACACAGCCCTTCTATTAATAAGCCTTAATCAGTTCAATGGCTGGGCCACTCCTAAACATCCATGTTGTTAACGCCTCTCTTCTGATCCTCCTGAGTTTTTACTTACTGAAATCTATATTTCATCTTTGCCACCCTAGATTCCGTGCAGGGCAAGGGCTCTGCTTACATGATTGGACACACTCTCCTGCAGCTCTCAATCTTGATCCTCTTCCTTTCCTGGGAATGGCGATTCCTTTCTTCCTCTGTCCCCTGGACCATAAATCACCATTGTCTCTCTGTCCAACCCTTAGCCGCCTGGCATCTTTATTTACTAACCAGAACTAGCTCAGAGCAGGGACCCTTGGCATCTCATGGGCAGGATTCTCGTGCAATTTCTAAATAGCATAAGGTGATCAATAAACCAAATCCACAACACTGTTTTTGTTGTTGCTCTTGTTGTTGTTGCTGCTGTTGTTTTGTGCCCAGTTGAATGGCCCTGTTGCCTTGGACCTATGAAATGACATGACCCAGTGTGGACAGAGCACCTAGGGAGATGGTTGCTCACCATGACCAGAAAGAAAGGCAAGTAAGAGGAAGAGGGCCCAGAGTCTCATTATCCTTAGGAGAGTCTGCCTTCCATAAAGCTCTCCTCCTTAAAGATTCCACCAACTCCCAGTGGCACCATGGACTGAAGAGCAATTCTTCAACACTTGAACATTTAGAGAATATTCAAGGTCTAAATGGCAGCATGCTCAGTATGATTATGAATTGATTCTGAAATGTACTGGAAGGTGGTAAAAGTGTGGCTATAATAGACATTTTAGCAGAGCTGTGCAGGCCTGGCCTGGTGATGCCATGTTAGTTAGAACTAAGGAGAAGAGGAAGATGTATCTGCCTGGTCTGAAGGTGAATACAGAGAGACAAGAGTAGCTGCCTGTCTTTGGCTTTCCTATACTGGACAAGGGAGATTCTGTAATTGTTTTGTTTTCTTATGCAATAAAGGGGGATTGTGGATTGTTCACAGCATCTTAATTATGGCTTAGTATCCATCTGTGGAGAGTAAAAATTTACTTCAGGCCCAAAGATATGCCACACGCAAGCCCACTGAGCCACAGAAGACTTGGCATGGGCTTGATCTTGTGCCTCAGCTTCTTGATGCCCATAGGCTACGTCATGCCTGATGGATACTCTAGCAAAATTGTGATGTGCATCTTGCTGTTCCAGAAATTCTCCAGGGGAAGAAGAGGCACAAATAAACACACGTAGAGATGCCTATCCTTAGCATGTAGATAGTGGAACAGGAAGTCACAGTGGTGTTTATATGGGATGTGAATAGATAACAAATCTCTGGCAACCAAGAAGCTGAACAAGGAGTAGTGCATGGGAGTGTCCTGATCTGTAATCTTGGAAGATGACCCTCAGAGAACTTCATCTCCTGACATTCATGTCCCTTATAGTGACCTCCCCAGGTGTGTGGGGTAGACAAAGAAACTCGCTCCTAAAGGAAACATGATATTCAGAGGGGTTGTCACTTATGAATCTAGGTTTTAGAAACTATGATTGACTTATTTCTTAATGAGACAAGGATTCACTATGTAGCCCAGGCTACCCTGAAACTCACTATGTAGCCTAGGCTACTTCAAATTTGTGATTCTCCTTCTTTGACTTTTCAAGTGTTGGGATTTTAAATGTGCACCACCATACCATGTTAAGACTGTGACTTAGAAAGCCTATGACTTCTATCTTTCTAAACCTTTGTCTCTATCTTCAGCCCTCACTCTCTTGACTTTTTGTTCTGATCACTGTAATGAAATTGGAAGGGCATATGTGGCACAGAGCTGAGTGTGACTCCAGTCAACAGCCAGTGGAGATCCAAGGCTCTCATTCCAAAAGCCCACAAGGAAGCAAATTCTGCCAACAGCCCTGTGAGTGTGGAAAAGACCTTTCTCAGTCATATCTTAAGGCATCCAGCACCCTGGGAGACCGGACCCAGCTGCTTCAGACTCATGTTCCTGACCCATGAAACTGTCAGGTAACTGATAGATGCTATAACAAGGAGCCAAGTTGGGGAGTGACTTCTGTGGGAACAGGCAACTAACATCAACGGAGCAGGGCTCCAGCACCCAGAGTTAATCTTACTTCCTCGTTTTATTCGGAGAAAAGTCTCTATTTAAGTGCACAGGATATTTTAGAAATTGTCTACGTAAGGAGTAGAACTCCCTGGAGGATTGATTAGCTTCTGACCTACACAAAGCCCCAGGATGTAGACTCTCATTACTAGTTGCATGTGCTAGGGTTAAAACTTCGTCAAAAGATATGTTAAAAAATTTTAAGAAGAAAAAAAATAAATAAGACTACTTAATTTTTATATTTTAGTTTTATTATAAAGCATCATGGGCACAAAGATAAGAATAAGTAATAGTAGCAATAACTACTAAAGCCTGGTATCTACCACCCACCTTTGTGAAACATTGCCTCTTTATAGTGCTTCACATATTTTTGCATTTTAAACTTTTATAGATTTTAATTGAAATATAATTACATCACGTTACCCCTATCCTCCTTCTAGCTTCCCCCAGGTCCTCTCCTGTCAACTCCTCTCATGCATGCCTCTACACTCTCAAATCGATAGCCTCTCCTTCCCTGATCATTGTTAATACATATGCATGGCTGTGTGTGTTATATCTATGCAGAAACAAATACATATCAACTTTTGGGTCTTTTGTTGTTGTTGTTGTTGTTATTTATCCATTCCATACATGGTTTAAAGGGTGGCCACTTTGCATTAGAAAGCCAATGAAGGGGGTAATTATGGGAGAGGATGTTTACACGTAAAACATTTTAGATAAAGCTGAAGAGCTATTTGAAATAGATCTAAGGTCCCTTCCTATTCTCCTCCACTCCCAATCCCCAAACAACAACCTTGGTGTTGTGGGTACCACTTCCACGTAGACTTTTATATTTTTGCCATATACGCATATGTATATATGCAAATACATATGTGTTAGAATGTGCTTCAAGAATGAAGTCCTGTGAGAATTCTAAGTGCTTATGAGAAATCTCCAAGAAAACAAGACAAGAGCTCTGTGACTTCAGTTTCTTCCAAAACATGGAACTGTTTTTGGATTGTGACTTTCATGCTCCTCCCACATGTAACAGATAGGGGTGTGTTTACTTCACATTATTCATTCCATCTGGCTCTTGATATTTGTTTGTTTGCCTCTGTGGAGAAACATGTTTCCACCATGTGTTGTGATTGTGCATGTTACTCCTGAGACTCATCCTGACCCTCAGAGTATAAATTGTCTGATGCTTTGACTTAAGCTGGCTATTGAGTGAGACTTTAGTCTGCTTCATTCTCCCAGGTCTGACCACCTCTGGAGTGGTAAACACACACCTATATGTGCATATCTATGTATGGTAAAAATATACATGCTAGCATGTATTAGCAAAACCTATGATAAATATATGTGTATGTATGTATATATATATATATATATATATATATATATATATATGTATATAAACCATGTGTAACAGTTTGCATGTATTAATTTAAACTTCAGACTAAGGATATAAAATTCTGTAAGACTTTTGTGACCTGTTTTTTAATTTTTAAAATGTGTCTTTATAATTGTTTTGCTTCTACAAGTGTGCATCGTGTTCATGCCACAGTGTGCACGTGGAGGTCAGAAAATAGCTTCTGGAGGGAGCGGATTCTCTCCTTCTAGCATGCGAATCCATGGAATTGAGTGGAGGTTGTAGTCAGACTGAGAGGCAAGCGACCTTTCCTGCTGAGTCATGCCACTGGTCCTGATTTCTTTTTACTTTTATTTTTAAATTGTGTCTGCATGTGTGGTGTACATGTTGCATGTTGCATGTATGTGTTAACATGGATATGTGTGCACATGCATACACAGGGCTTGGAGACCCACCTTCCCTCCTGGAGACAGAGCCCTCCACTGAATCTGAAGTCCATTCATTTGGCAAGAACTGGCTGACGAGCCTTAGGGGGCACCTCCTGTCTGTGCCTCACTTGAGTCACCAGGGGAGGGGAAACTGAATTGAGGAATTGCTGTCATCAGACCAGTCTGTGTGCATGTCTGTGGGGCACTTGTTAAATTATGATTGTTGTAAGAGGTCCCTGCTCACTGTGGATAGTACCAATCCAAAGCATCTAGGCCTGAGCTTAATAAGGAAGACAGCTGAGCAAGTCAGAGAGCAAAGCAGGGCATAGGATTCTTCCATGGCTTCTGGTTCAGTGACCGACCCCAGGGTCATACTTGAGTTCCCACCCTGGTTTCCCTTGATGACAGACTATGATGTTGTTTTCTCCTCGGGCAGCTTTTATTTACAGTGTTTATCACAGCAATGGACACAAACTATGTCATAACCCTATTTCATTAATTTCAGCTGCTCTTTACTTTTGATCCTGTGCAACCGTTTAAATAAAACTCTGCCTTCCATTATATATATATATATATATATGTATATATATGTATTTCCTTTGCTTTTGCTCTATTTCTGTGATTCCCCGCAGTATGGTAATGGAATTCTGCTGCCTGGCTACTCATGTTTACAGGCAGAAAATATTACTATGGAAATGAAGCATTGCTGAGCAGCAGAAGATACACACTTCGAGATTATTACACATTGGCTTAGTCCCTTTCAAAGCAGTACTAGCTGAATGTGGTAGTGCATGTGCTTAATTCTTCCAAATCTTGATGTTGAGGCAGGTAAATTATGGGTTTTGAGGCCAGCCTAGGCTACATAGACAGAACCTGTCTTAATACAAATAAGCAACAAATGCGAATGAGTAAATGGATTAAATAATATAAAGTAATAACAATTTCCAGTTCTACTCCAGGGTCTGACCATTTCCGTCAGCTCCTATCTTCCTTTGTATGCCAAGGACTCCAGATACAAGGCCACCTATGGCTTGTGCTTACAGGCAAAAGCATCACTATGGAAGTGAAGCATTGCTGACTAGCAGAGGATGCATGCCTCCAGATTGTTATGTGTGGATTTAGTGCCTTTCAAAGCAGCACTGCCTCAGTGTAGTAGTGAGTGTGTTCAATCCTTGCAGTTCAGGATGCTGAGTTGAACCTGTGTTCTGGAGGTTTCCTGCGAACTGGGGTCTTTCCCAATGTGCACTCAGGACCTGATGGAAGGAGGTGGGTATGAAGCACATCATACTAAATGTGTGGGGACCTTCCCGTCACTCTGTACAGTGGATTTCTCCTGATTGCCTCCCAAGGAGTCATTATATCATTTTGAGCAACTGCCTCCTTGGCTGCTCATATGGTCCATCCTTAAGTTGTCTGGAGTAACTGGAGACTCACCATAATAGTTCAGCAAATCTATTACATTATGCCTCAAACCTTCCATTCACTTATTTTTGTGTCGTGTTTCGTCGATACAGATGCTGATTCTGGAGCTCAGATTTGCTTGGAACTCATTATGAAGACTGGCCTCAAACTCACGGCAGTCTTCCTCCTTCAGCCTCCTGTGTGCTGGGACTTCAAGATACATTGCCAAGCTCAGGCCCTAAATTTGAGGGGATTAGGAAATTTCTGCAAATGAAATAAAAGCAACACACACACACACACACACACACACACACACACACACACACACACCACTTCAGACACTTTCTCTGTAATTCTGAAAGGCCCATTGAATACTAAAGCAAGTCTATGGAGCTGTGGCTTGTTCTGGACAAACATATGTTGATCTTCTCTGGAGCAAGTGCGGCAGAAGAGCTTACTGAGTTGAAATAGGATGTAAACTTGATTACTGAACAAAGAATCCAGTACTCCAGAGATTTGTAGAGATTTGTTTCTACAGCAATGATGTTTATAGATGTATTAATAGTTTGTTATTATTGGTAGCATTTTATGGGTAATCTTTTTATTTATTTTTTTATTCACTTTATATCCTGATCACTACCCCCTGCCTCCTTTTCTCCCAGTTCCACCCTCACAACCCCCTCCCCCTGCCACCTCCCCTTCTCCTCAGAGAAGAGGTGGACTCCTGGGTACCAACCTACCCTGACACATCAAGAGGCATCAGGACTAAGTACATCCTCTCCCACTGAGGCCCAACAAGGCAGCCCAGATAGGAGAAAGGGATCCAAAGACAGGCAACAGAGTCAGAGACAGCCTCCCTCAAAGTGTTAGAGGAACCACATGAAAACCAAGATGCATATTTGCTACAAATGTGTAGGGAGCCTAAGTCTATCCCATTCATACTCTGGTTGGTGGTTCAATCTCTGCGAGCTCACATGGACCCAGGTTAGTTGAATCTGTGGGTCTTCTTTTGGTGTTCTAGAACAGTGCACCTCACATAATTGTGTTTCCTACTCATCCACAGGA
The DNA here is from genome assembly GCA_902729485.2 of Mus minutoides. Classification (NCBI taxonomy): domain Eukaryota; kingdom Metazoa; phylum Chordata; class Mammalia; order Rodentia; family Muridae; genus Mus; species Mus minutoides. The sequence continues at coordinate 1,908,408 of LR749537.1, forward strand.
TTCCTAAAGCTCCGCCTGTTATTTGGCTGTGGTTCTCTGCATCTGTTTCCATCAGCTACTGGATGAAGCCCCTCAGGAGACAGTTATGCTAGGCTCCTGTCTGCAAGCATAACGTAGTGTGAATAATAGTGTCAGGAGTTAGCTCCCTCCCATGGGGTGGGTCTCAAGTTGGACCAGTAATTAGTTAGCCATTCTCCCAATCTCTGCTTCATCTTTATCCCCACACATCTTATAGGCTGTCAAAGGTCAAAGGTTTTGTGGTAGGTTGGTCTCCCCCTCCCTACACTGGAAGTCCTGCCTGGTTACAGGAGATGGCCACTTCAGGCTCCATATCCCTAGCTGCTAGGAGCCTCAGCTAGGGTCACCTCCACAAACTCTGGGGAGTCTCCCCCTGCCAAGGTCTCTGGCTTGTCTCGAGATGCCCCCTTCACCAATTTCTGTTCTCTCTCCCAGCACTCCCCTCACCCTACTTTGCCCACACCTGATTGCTCCCACCCATTCCTGTTCATTCCACTCACCCTACCCCAAGTCCCTCTTTCATCCACTCTCAAAGCCTATTTTATTTCTTCTTCTGAGTGAATTCAAGCATCCTTCCTTGGGCCTTCCTTGTTACTTAGCGCCTTTGGGGTCTGTGGATTATAGCATGGCTATCTAGTACTTTATGGCTAATGTTTACTTACATTTTTAAATATAGAATTCAAGTGACAATACATGGTATTACTTTCTACGTGGTAGACCAAAAGTGCTAGGAGTATACAATTCACCTGTGCCTCTTCTGTCCTCGTGACTTAGATATACCACTCTCTGCAGGGCTCATTTTCCTCATATCTCAAATGAGCTAGTATTTCAATGGATTCTTTTGAGATTTAATCATTTTTTTTCTTAGTATTTGGAAAGTGGTAAATATTTAACCAATGTTGGTTCTCTCTGCCACTTAAAACTCATCTAGTAGATCTATGCAATGAAACTCAAGTTAGGATTTTCCTGTACTGTGAAGTTCCAGTGAGACTACATATAGCATATGTCCCGTGAATCCATCCTAAGTGGTTTCCTCAAAAGCAATCCAGGGGATACATTTTAGGGATCAGACCAAAGTTCAATATTATACTTTTCCAACACTAATTTCTATGCTCATGAAATCTCCTAGCTTGTTGCTCATTTCCAGCCCCTGAGCTTCTCTGGGAGTAAACAGTTGTTTACTTCCTCATTCCACCAGGGCTGTGGCTGCCTTTCCACGGATGTCTGGAACTGCCTCGATGGGTCACGGAATGTATTCTTGGGTTTATGGGGGAAGCTCCTGATTTTTCAAATGCCTTTCCCTGGCATGCTTTGTTTCAGACACCTGTAGAAATAATAGCCGTGAGTTATTTATAGATGAGTATTAATGCTGCATCCATACTGAGTCTCTATCTGCACAAGGCTTCAGACAGATTTGATAGAAATTTCTTCCCAAGTTATAAATGATTTACTCTGGCTATTTAACAAAATCCATACTCCAGAAAGTGACTCCTCTGACACCTTTCACTTACAAACATTCAGAAAGGGTTTTGAAGAAGAAATAGAATTACTAAACCTGTTCTATTCCTGCCTCTGTCAACTCCTGCCTAAAACAGCTCTTAAAAAGAGAACCACTGTCTTAAAGACAAAGATCTACATTAAAATTCCAATACCAAACAGCCACACCTTGAGTAAAGGATCAATAGATGTCTGGCTGGAAGGATTCCTCAGAGCTTGGTCACCTCAGACCCTTCATTTACCCAGTGTCTAGAAAGACAATGAGGTCAGTCAGGGGATAATGATAATATGTGAGATGGCAGGCCAGCAGGTCTCCATTGCCACTGGGCCACAGGTAGGAGGGAAGAAAATAAAGTTCAAGCTTTGTCTTTTATGTTACTGTATCAAGCGATAATGTTTATTCATATTGAAAATGTAGATGATATATGAAGATTGTCATCCTAAAACAGAGAGCTTTGGGATCAGCAAACACACAAAAGGCAAAATCCCAACCAGAGTTTTCTCTGACTTTTAGCCACTTGTTCTCTGAGTTAGCTAGCGACCTGAATAGATAGATAGGTAGACAAAGAAGTAGATAAATGGGTATGTACATAAATAGGCAATAGAGATAGAGGCAAAGGCACATCCGTGGAAACATGAATCAAATCATTGATTCATTGATTATTTTTCAGAAATTCCGGATGGATTTTCTAAAACTATAGTAGAGATATGAATCATTTATTACATTACCAGTGAGTCATTTTAACAGGAAGAGAAATGATTTTCCATCTTACTTTAGTTTGCCTGTGGGCGATCTGCCATTTACAAAGTATGTTAGTGATATCAGTAATCAAACTATCACTATTCATTCAGACTATATATCTTTCTGGGAGGTCAAGCACCTAAATACCATTGATTCATTCACTTTCTTATTCCCAGGAGCCAGACAGAGGGTGTAGCCCCTACCCTGGAAGCACTAAATGTTTAGTTCGTAGAACATAGAAACTGTTCACAGGGATGCAAATGCAATATTTGACAGAATCAAGATTCTAGATGATTTCAATGAGCTAGATTTGGAACCAAAATTAAATACAGCTGTAAAGATTTGTGAAGTATTTTGTGAAGTAAGTGTAAAAAATATGATTAACTTTACACTATTGAGCATAAAAATAACACAGTATACAATAACAAAGATGCAATTAGTATAAAACATCTTTTATTTATTTATGCATTAACTGATGTGATTTTTTTTTGTATGTGATATACCTTTCCATACACATATATGTGTGTTCCAGTGCCCATGCATACTCTACAGATTCCAGAGGTTAATGTCAGGTATCTTTCTCTATCATTGTCCACCTTATTTTTGTGACAATCTTTCACCAAATTCTACTCACTGGTTAGTTAGACAGTGTGAGCAGTGACTTCAGGACCTGTCTGTCTCCACATACCCACCCCACACTCTGCGTTAGGGTTATAGTCACATGCTACCGTGCCCAGGTTTGTATGTGGGTGTTGGAGATCTGAGATCACAGCAAACACATTACCCACTGAGATATACTTTTTTGCTCCCTTCTAGAAAATATCTCGAGTGGCATTTTCATTTGCTAGGGCTATTATGAGAAAATTTGACAAACTGAGTCATTTGGACAGTAGTTTACTGCTTCACAGTTGTGGAGGCAAAGGGCCTGAGGTTAAGACTCCAGTGAACATGGTTAGTTCTGCATGCTAGGAGTCTCTACCTTAGTTTCCCATGTAGTGCAGAAATTATCTAGTGTTCGCTGACTAGGAGACCCGTTTCCATGGTGTCTGCCTTCACTATTAAGTCATTTCCGAGTTTTCTCCATTTTATGAGAACACTACTCACTTTGGGCTAGAGACCATCCCTAATGACTTTATCCTAACAAAATGCATTTGCAATGCTCTTGTTTTTACATGCGAGCTCCCATTCTGAGCTACTGGGAATTAGGACTTGAGCATAGGTGGGAGAGTGATGCAATTCAACCTTTCACGGGGAGGAGAAATCACAGCTTAGGTGACACTTCTCATCCAGTCAACATAGAGGAAGTCTAGCATAAACTCTGTCTATATTTACTTAAATATGGCTTACGAGTTCTTTGAGGAATGGTCTCACAATGGTCACACATGGAACATGGGGTGATAGTGCGTTAGTCAAAAAAGGAAACCATGGAGAATATGAGAGAAAATGTGGAGATCTTTTGACCCCAAAGAAGAGATTGGAGGGGCAGGCAGTAGCCAGTGGCTGGGGGGAAGCTGCATTAGTGACAAGTTACATGTTCTTGCCAGTGGAAGTATTGTTTAAGTAGGAAGAATTGAGGGTGGGGTTTGAGACAGGGTAATATGGGGTGAAGCATCCAGATTTTGAAGACACATTGCCTGCGTAGGAGAGCTCAGACAAAGTATCTATGTTGGTAGGTTACATGTCTTCTATTTCATATCTATAATATACATTACAGCACAAACTTCACAGTGGTGCAGTGAGGGGTACGTGAAATAGCCAGGTAAGGGTATAAGAAGGTTTCTGACACCTGGCATACTTGTTGTAGTCATGGTCATCATCATCGTTGTTATTGACATCATCTGCAGAAAGCAGACACCTGAAAAAACTAAGTGGATGGCAGAAGGGAGAGGCAATAGGGACAGGCCATGATGAGTGATGGAAAAAAGGAAAAGTTGTTCCCTTTTCATTGTTAATAATCTATTGTTTCATAGGTAAAGAAGAACAGGTCTGGAATAAGCAAAGGGTACTGGCTTTCCAGCCATTTCTACAAGCATTAACAGAGAGAACTTTATAGTGTAGTCTTAATGGAATAGACTTACAATTTTCATGCAGATTTTTATAACTCCATGTTCACAAAGCAAAGACCTACTAGAGCTTTATTTATATTTTAATTGTTAAAAACATTAAATTTGTCATTTAAATCACTTTTATATCTGGGTTTCAGAATAGTGTGAAGAAGAGCTTATGTATTGTCAGTAGTTATAGAGAAGCATCAGGAGTAAGATATAGAAGGATAGTCACTGATAGAATAGTATCAAAATTAACCAATAGTAAGCAAAATTAACCAACAATCCCCACTGCCTACTGAATTCTGAGGGGCTCAGGGACATAGGTATGAAGCACCGGAGCTCCAAGAAGCTATGTTCCTGTATCTCAGGACAGTGGAAGGCAGGAAGAGGAAATAAACTTATCTGGAGTTTTGCCATGCATTGGTTACAGATTGACTCAGTGGTGGCAATTCTCCCACACATTAGGGTTTTATATTGATGGATAGCAAGATGTGTTTATTACAGGAGCTGATAGGATGGTTGGGGAGAAGTAGTTAGTTGTGTGCAGGAGGAAGACAGGCAGCTGAATAAAATTCAAACCAATGCTAAGCTGGTTGCCGTAGACAGAGCTGGGGACAGTCAGTGCAGCTCAGAGTATTAGCAAAAGTCCAGGCAAAAGAGAACCAAGGTGACTAACAGCTACCGTCACATCTCCAGACACTCTACAGGTGCTAGTTAGTACACCTTTTCACACCAGCCATGTAAGTTACAAGGCTCAAAGATATCAACTAACTTGCATAAAACCACACAGTCAAGAAAAATGCAACTTAATATGCATGAAGCCCATGGTTCAATTTTCAGTCCTACAATTAAAGAAAAAGTTCATGGACTAGGTAGGTATGATTATGTCCCTGTAATTCTAGCACCTGGGAAGTGGAGGCAGGAGGATCATGAGTTGAAAGTCATTCTTGATTGCATAGCAAGGTTAAAAGCTAAGATGGGCTACATGACACTCTGATCCAGTGTCACTTCTGTTTCCATAATAAAACAGTCTGGCAAAGGTTAACTTAGTTCACAGTTCCATGTTACAGTCCATCACGGTGGGTAATCAAGGCACTTAAAACAACTTTTCACAACACATCCATAGTGAAGAACAGGAAGAAATTAATGCATGTACATTCACTTGCTTACTTGATTGCTTTGTGCCCACTATTAAACAGTTCAGGGCCCCCTTTCTAGGGAATGGTGCCACCAACAATGGACTAGATCTTCCCATATTGATTAAGATATCCCTTCCCCAATATGCCATGGGCCAACCCAATTGCTCACTGAGACTCTTTTTTGGTCTAGGCTGTGTCAAGTTTAGAGCTAAAACAAGTCATCACGCCCAAACAAAACAGAACAAAGCAGGAAATGTGGAACCCAAGTTTGGATCCAGATCAGATTCTACCTTGTCGTTTTCCTATGGAAACTTTGAAATCCTGCTTTCCCACATTATCCTAATCACTGAGCTAGGTTGATCATATAGCATTCCTATACTGAAGCATTTTGCAGGGGAAAAAAAGAGTTTATGAATGACGTGGCCAAGTATGAAAAGAGAGGAGATGCAAATATCAAATTTGCCCCCATGGATAGATAGGCTTGAAGAAATTTATGAGGTAAAGAGGCAAGATGTTTCTGACTTGGCAAAAGGTGATTGGAAGCAAAGTGCTTTATGGTCTGTACTGGCTGTAACCAGACACTCTGGCTCTTAATAGCACATATGTTCAGAGGATGGTGGGATTACTGTAAGATGAGAGAGGACTTTTTAAATCTGCTGGTCTCAAAATGCAATCACTGTATACTTGCACAGGTTGCAGTGGCAAGTCGGTGTTTTTCAATAGAAGGAGATGCCAAGCCCTTGAAATATAATGGAGGCAATTCAGATGCACACATCTGACTGACCGATGTACAGGCACAGCCAAGGCAGTGAGGCACTAATACATTGCTCAGCTCATTGACCTCCCAAGTTGGTGATGTTTAAGCAAGTTAAAAGAAAGTGAAGCTAAGAGGGTTTATTTAGATTTTTCCATCAGTATTTGTATTTTGTGAGTGCATGTTAATTACATTGCCAATTATCAATTCCTGGAAATTTTAAATTTTTGTATCTACACTGGATCTCTGCCTTGTCTCTCTTGGTGAGCCTTAGGATGTTTGCAAGGCTGTCGGATGATCTATTTTGAGTTGTCCCTAGGGGTGTAGGTTATAGGATTCAAATTTCAGCTCTGTATAAGGTTTCATAACCTGCCTGAGGGAGTGAAAGCCACACGTGCCAAAAGACCTGAGTAGATATGGCTGGATTCCACGAACAGAAAGATCTCACTGGGCCAAAACTCCTTATGTAGTTAATCCCTTCAGGGTGGCTACATTCTTTTCTCGGGTAGTGGACATGACACCTCTCCCTCACTCAATCTATCCATCCATCTTTCCTTTCTCCCTCCCCTTCCCCATCCATCCTCTCCATCCTTTCACTAGTTCCTTCATTCTTCATCCATCTTTCTTGTCTCCTGCAAGCTTCTGCCATGTCTGTCCTCCCAGACTCCTCCCTAGTTATTCATTTTACAATGATAAGTAACAGACAAAAACTCTGGACATGTGAAGCAAAACAGGATTTATGGAAAATATATTAGAAAAAGAATCAGAAATTAGATAAAGCAAAACAAAAACGACACTTAGAAGCAGGGCATCATAGCACATAGCCCCGCTAGAAATCTTTGAAAGAATAAAGCCCATGTATTTTTCTTCTCTCTCAATGCATCATCTAAGCATGAATAAAGTCCCAAGAAAACACAACCTGGTAGCTAACCCAGGCAGCATGTGCCACATGAGTAAAAAGAAATACCCAGAAGAAAAGCTGTGCAGGGACCCTTCAGCTTCTACAGTGAGAACACAGGTCATTGGTCTAAAAGAAATGGAGGAATATGAAAAGATGGGTGCCAAGGGGCCAGAGTGTTTTAAAACTAATTGTCCTGTTTAAAGCTAAGATGATGGTTCCTTGAACCAGTTACTCCTGGTGTAGGTCTGCGACAATGAAACACATCCTTCTACTGCCAGTATATTATATAGCATAGCATCTAGCAATCTACCATATATTTGCATATGTGTTATTTCATTGCATATTTAAATGTACTCTGTGATATAGGCTGAATTGTGTTTTCCCTTTGAAAGCTAATGCTATTAAATGTCTAACTCCCAAAGCCACCATGTAACTCTATTTGGAGTTGTGCTCTCAAAGCAGTTATCAAGTTAAAAATGAAGCTGTTATGGTTGGATTCTAATCCTTTCTGACTTGTGTTCTCTCATAAAGTAGAAATTGGGACATACATATTATCATGTATGTGATTAGACTAAAGACATAAGAGGACAGAGAGAGAGAAGGTGGCCATCTACAAGTCACATACAGAGGTTTTAGAGGAAACCAAACCCTCCAATGCCCAATTCTGGGTTTCTAGGCTCAAGAATCCCTAGAAAATTCAAATTCTGTTGTTCAAGTAGTTCATCTTACAGTGTTTGTTGTTGTAGCTGAGGGAACTTGTAACAATTACATAAGATAATCAAGAATGGAAGAGAGCAGGAAAGAATTAAAGAACCCACAGCAAAAAGCAAACAAGTAGCAGAGAAAGCAGATTCTTTGGTTCTAAGTCAGCTTTCTCTCAGCTTCCCCGTGTTATTCTTTCCTTTAATTGTTAACACACTTAAAATCCTTCAGTCCATTCAGGACTAATAAAATAAGAGTCCTTGAACGCAGCGACTGCTGTTGGCAGTCACCAGAATAGCTAATGTGGTCCTCACACTCAGGTGTGAGATCTCTTCTCATGAGTGCAGTGCAGATCCCTAAATGATTGCCACAAGCCATTGGTTTGTCAACAGGTAATCTTACGTCAACAGTGATTAGCCATTCATTGGGAAAAAGTCATAGTAAATTTGATGACATATTTGTTAAGATTATGTGCAACATAAAGTTATTGTGAAAGTGGCCCTGGGTCAGAACAAAGGTACCGTGTCCGCAGCTCCAATCACACTGCATTTCGTTACCCAACCCTATCAGGTGAACCTCTTGTACTAATCCAAATTGTATATGTTTGAGGTCTGGCAGGAGCATTTTATTTACAAATAAAGAAATCTCCTTGGGCCAGGGATATATGAGCATCAACTGCCCTCAGGTCCCATCACTGTGGTGTGTATTTTGGATGTCAGTGCTCCTGTGGCATTGACCTCTGTTGCAGTCAATTCTTCCTAACCAGCTACCCCACTGAATAAGTGTGTACTTCATTCACGCCTTATATTTCATTAAGTATAGTGGATCCTGATAGTTCATTCCTCATTTTCATTATGATGTAGAATAACATGCCCAACAGAAGTTGTCACTAGAACACACATGCACACACACACACACACACACACACACACACACACACATTTCTTTTTTTTTTTCAACTTTTATTAGATATGTTCTTCATTTACATTTCAAGTGTTATCCAGAAAGTTCCCTATATCCTCCCCCCTCCCGGCCCTGCTACCCTACCCACCCGCTCCCACCCCCTGGCCCCGGCGTTCCCCTGTATTGGGGCATATAAAGTCTGCATAACCAAGGGGCCTCTCTTCCCNGCAGGATCTTCTGGTAATACTATGCCCAATTTTCTGAGGAACCGCCAGACTGATTTCCAGAGTGGTTGAACCAGCTTGCATTCCCACCAACAATGGAGGAGTGTTCCCCTTTCTCCACATCCACGCCAGCATCTGTTGTCACCTGAATTTTTGATCTTAGCCATTCTTACTGGTGTGAGGTGGAATCTCAGGGTTGTTTACACACACACATTTCTAAATAGCTGTGTGTTCCTGGATTTTGAAGGCTCCATATATTCGGAGGTCATATTTTTAAAATGTCCTGAAAGATTCTTAGCCCAAGCATAATTGTTTCTTCCAGGCCAATGATTATGTCTAACACTTTACAACCAATGAACAATGCTCATCAATTTTGACATGGTAGAAGACAGATTGTCCCAACATGCAGAGGCTCAATGCCATGAGCAAAGGAAATGAGAATCTGTCAAGTATAAGTCATAACAATAGAACATGGACTGATGGTAAGAAGGATACTTGTGTCAGTTCAATGAAATAACTCCTATTATCTCTGTTCATACCTACTTCATGAGTAATGTTCATAGTACAATTAGCACAATTTTAACCGAAAAATTGTGATTTGAGTGTGTGTCTTTGTGTGTGTGTGTTTGGGGGGGGGGTGCCTCCCACAGTGCTTATGTGGAGGGAAGTGGAGAGCCACAGATGTCAGTCTTCCACATTCACCTTCACAACTTCATGCTTATCCCTGAAAAAATGATTTTTAATGGAAATAGCAGAAAATGTGCCTGTACACCTTGTTTGAGATGGGGTCACTTTGTTGTTCTCTACTGTGTATGCCAGGTTACTTTGCCCATGAACTTTTCAGTTGATAGATATATTTATATAATATAATTATATTGTTGGGTTCATGGAGTCCTATAATATGCAGTGATTTGTTTAACAAGTTCCCTGTTCTTAGGAACTTAAGAAACTTCAATACTGTAAGAAATACTGCTGTAGTGAAAAGCTTCACAACTTCACAACTTAGTACTTATACCTAGGAAATGATTTATATATATACATATACATAGGATATATATATATATATATATATATATATATATATATATATATATATATACATATGCATGAAAATGTGATCTGAGTCACCATTAATTTGCATAAGTTTTATTTTGTATGTTACATTTGTATCATTTAAAAGATAAATTTAATTTATATTTCAATAAATATATAGTAAAAATCTTTCAGCCAATTTTGATTGAATTACCTGTTTTTATATTTAGACAGTAATGATCTTGCTAGTTCCCATTAACACAATATGTACTTATACAGACATACCTATAGACAATGAGAAAGAGACACAGATCTCTCTCTCTCTCTCTCTCTCTCACACACACACACACACACACACACACACACACACGGGGTGAAGATGGGGTGTGGTGTGGTGTGGTTGGAATGGGATGGGAGATGTTTTTACCAAGACTAGACTAGACTGGATCAATGCATACAATATATACAAGGGCAGTGGTGTGGAACATGGATTTATTATGATGTATTTTTACACATCAAATAACACTAGTGAGTGACAGATCTCAGATTAACAACACCAACCAGTGCAAAAGAATCATTGTAACAACTCCCAAGTATCAGAACACTCCAGATTCTGGTTGCTTTAGTTTCTATCTGATGCCTATCAACTACCAGTGAGACTGCAGGCATGCACTTACATGTGTATGTAGGACATGAACAGCATTACTGATAGCAACAGTTGTACAAAAGCATCCAAGACATTCTAACCCCTGGGGGTGGTTGGAAAGAGGTAGGCAGTCAGGAGTCTAGGATGAAGAGAAAAGAAGAGGTTCTAGTGGCTGCCTGCATTGTTGCAGATACCCATTCTCCAGCCCCATGCTTCTCTGTTTCTTTCCTTTACATGGTATGGGTGGGCTATGAATGAAAATAATCTATACTGCCTTGGGGCTGTGGCTTTTCAAACACCTGAGAAAAAGACTTTCCATTTCTCTCTTGCCCTGTGATATTGGTATGAGGACCAAGGCTCAGACATTACAATCAACCCAACTGGGTCCTGAAGAGAACTCTGTTTACCTGTTGGCCATATAAGTTAGGAGTAAGAAATGAACCCCTTGTTAGTTCTGAGGATTGAAATTTTATCATTTAATTAATCTAGTTTAATTAACACTAAGGTCACAAGGGGTACAGGGAGGAAGCTAGCTTTATAAAACAATCACCTAGAAAGTATTGCTAATCACGGACCCTTTCATTTCACAGTATGTTTTGGAAGTCATGTATATGAAAGCTGGGAGCCGGGCTGCTTTGGGGAGTTTTCCTTCCCCACATGGCAACCATGGGCAAGCCTCTTCATGACCCTCCAAGACTGGTTTGGAATCACTGGTCTGAACGTAAATAACATCTGTAGCTGGCTTGAGTGTTTGGCTCAGAAAGACCCGTCTACATTAGGAGATGACTCAAGCCCTGTCAAGTAAACCTGAGATCCTCAGCTTCCAGACTCAGAATATGACCAACTGGTCAAAAACAAACATGGAGGTGATAAAAAAAATTGACTCTATGTTCTTAAGGCCACCAAGGCACAAAAGAGTGGGCAAATGGACACTTTAAAGGGAAAGAAAAAGTAGCTCCCCACTGGTCTTTCTATTTTCTGGAAAGGGCTTTGTGAGAGATATTTGTAGAAGTTTTCCTTTTTGGTTCCTAAATGAAGCACACTGGGGATTTCACGCAGCGGGAAGCTCAGTGGAAAGCTTGCAATTAACCAATTAATATGATGGAACGCAAGGTAAGAACTCCTAAAATGGGCCAAGAGAAAGATCACCCTGGCCCTGAATGGGGAGAACTGGATGTTTATATCTAGCAGGTTAGCAGTGTGAATGCCAAGTTCTGCCTTCGATCATGCTGTGTGGGAAGGTGCCCAGTTCTGCTCCATCCGCGAAGAAGATTTTAATGATGTGGTTTTTTTCCAACTTTTATTAGATATTTTCTTCATTTACATTTCAAGTGTTATCCAGAAAGTTCCCTATACCCTCCCCTCTCCCGGCCCTGCTCCCCTACCCACCCGCTCCCACTTCTTGGCCCTGGCGTTCCCCTGTATTGGGGCATATAAAGTCTGCATAATCAAGGGGCCTCTCTTCCCAATGATGGCCAACTAGGCCACCCTCTTCTATATATGCAGCTAGAGACATGAGCTCAGGGGGTACTAGTTAGTTCATGGTTATTCTTAATGATGTGTTTTATAATGAGCGGCCACATGCTGCCTTGGGAACTCTGCTAAGTCAAGTCCGCTGGGGACAATTCTTAGTTCTCCCTTTTGAGTTTGGGACACTTGGGCCATTTGTGTGTATATAACTTTATAAAATAAATTTTATTTATTTACATCCTTTCTTGTCACAACCTTCAAATATCTGGATTCCTTTAGATGAAAAGCTTCTGCTGTGCTATATTCTGTTAGTGAATGGGGTAAGTTTAAGAGTTGATGGTTGATGAGCAGGGGGAGGAGGCAGGGGATAGGGGGTTTTCGGAGGGGAAACTAGGAAAGGGGGTAACATTTGAAATGTAAATAAGGAAAATATCTAATTAAAAAAAAGAGTTGATGAAGTACACATTGGGACTTCTGAACCCTAAGGAAGTCTTTCATATCTCTTGAGTCCATCACTTGGATTGCTTCTCTTGCTGACTTGACAGAATAGCTGACAAATGTGGCTTAATTAATTTGGGGTTTATCTCTGATCACTGCTCCAAGGTACAGTTTACCGTGGCAGAGAAGTTTTTGCAGTAGGAGCTTGAGGCAGCTGGTCACACTGTATCTACAGTTTAAAACAGAGGAGATGAGCAGTAGTACTCAGCTCACGTTCTTCTTCTAAGTCAGTCCAGGACTCCAGCTCGAGGAAGGGTGCTACCCCTGCAAGGAGGGTCTTCAGTTAACCTATACTACATGTTCCCTCTTAGACATGCCCAGAGGTTTATGCCCTATGCTGTCAAGTTGATAATCTATATTAACTACTGCACACCTTTCCTTCTGGTATATCTCATCACTATTCCAACTAGCATAGATTATAGGGGTAAAACATCTACCTTATATATGTGGTATCTCTGCTTATCAACATGTTTTACCAGCACAGGAAATGCTATGGCAACCTGACTTGGCTACAGGATACTCAGGTGTTTGTGGGCACATTTTGTACATTTCTGAGTGAATATGTGAATCAAGTAAAGCAGACTATTCTCCCCAGTGTAAAAGGAGCTCATCCAATTCTTTGGAGGTCTAAGCGCAGCCAAGGAGACACAGAATCCAGAATGGTAAGATGGTCTCTTCTCTGACTGCTTAGAATTTGGATACAAGCCCTTCCTCTGATGCCAGCCCTACCTGAGATACCAGCCATCCTGCCACTCAGCCTTGAATCAGGACTTCTGCTCTTCCAGGGTTTAAAGCTCACCTGGCTTCAGATGGCAACTTAAGGCACATTCTCTCCTGGGTGGCCACCTCTGATTACAGGTCTTGAGACATGCCAACTACCATAATCTCATGAGCCAATTCAACAGATAAAATTATTTCTTTTAATGTATCTATTAGTTTTTCAAATGAAGTCTGAAAAATAACAGTAAAGACACATCACGTTGCACAGAGGGTCATACTATTTTTTATTGACTAGCAAACAGGGTATTTGAAATTAAAAATACCTTCTAGGGTATTTGGGGGCTGATGTCGTATCGACACTGATGACACTGAACCTAAGGGTTTTACCTTATATTGTTAATATCCAGATAATATTTGGCATTTATTCATTGCTGCCAAACTCCATGGTTAAAGAGAAAGAATGTTGTACCAAATCTATCTAGAGCTAACACATGCAATCTGGTTCTTGTTCAACTAAGTTTTGAATTTTTAATAATTAAAAAGTCATACTTCAGATTGATTTTGCATTTGACTAACAAGGAACTGTAGTCTCCTGATCCCCATGCCAGATCTAGGCTGGGAGTTCAGACCCGCCTCTGAGGGCATGCCACAGAGCTTGGCTTGCAACTAAGCCTGCCCCCTTTTTATGTCACTGCCTCAGCCCGCCTCCTGCTCAGAGCACTGACCTGCTGCACCACCAGAGAGAAGGCAGAGAGAGTGTGCCAAAGACATCCAAGGAAAATGAGCCTCCTGCACAGTGGCTCCACGCTGGACCCTGTACTCTCAAACATGGAGTCAGGGACCCTGGGAATGGGATGACGGGGTTTTCTCTTTTCCTTACCCTCCTTTAACTAAGATCTTTAAGTAAAGACACAGACATGTTTTGACCAGAGAACTGACTCAGTGTCTTATTTTTCTCTCTCAGCTAGTCCAAACAATCCCCAGATCGCTTCCCAGGGAACCCAGGTCTTGTGGGCTACCGCTGGTCGGACCCCAACAATGAACAACCTTAAAGTAAAGGATTTTATTTCTCTAAAATCTTATGCAGGGAGACACCTTTGGGCTTTTGTGTGTCTTTGGCCAAAAGATCTTACAGATCAACTATGTGGAAAAGGTATTCATCATTTGATGTTCTATCTCAAATGCCTTTTTAGAGAAAAGTCTTTCCTTATTCCTTAGAAATCCTTGGAAAACTCAAGTTATCACAGGTATATGCCTTCATTATAGGAATTGCCATATTTATTTTATATTTTCATTACTTTCTAATTTTTTAATTATTTTGTCTTTGTCTGTATGTCTGTATTTCTGCATGTGTACATGCAATGGTAGGTGAGAGGTCAATGTCTACTGTTTTCCACAATCCCTTTCCACCTTAAGCTTTGTTGAATCAGGGTCTCTCATTGATCCTAGAGCACTAGATGACCAGAAGTCCCAGTGATTTCCCATGTCTCTGTCTTCCATTGCTGGGATATGCCATTGGTCATTCCATGGGGGTTCTGGGGGAATAAAACTCATGTCCTCATGCAGCCATCTTCCCACCCCATATCTTTCTATTATCGCCTTTGCTTTACCCGTGTGTACCAAGCCTCTAGAGGCAATATTGATTGTGTATCTGCCCCATGTTGTATTGCTGTCATATGAATGCCAGCATTTTATAGTATACTTATCTTCCCAACACTTGAATGAATTAATGAAGGTACTCTTGACAATGCTTATCGGTGAGGTTTCACAAACCAAGAAAATTGATATTTGGCTATGTGGAGAGGTTAAATCACTTCTTTAGTATTTTTCTCTCTCTCTTTTTTTAAGCAAGATGTCTTCCCTATGTTTCTGGGATTGCAAGCATGCATTGCCATGGAACTTACTGTTGGGTACATCATTATTCTCTAGTTAGTGGCTCTACAGCTACCAGTCTGAAACTTTCTTCATGGAAAACTCTCCAGGAGTCTTCCTACAGTGAGTTTGGAATTTCCTTATTCCTAAAGACTGAAGATTCATCTACTGCAGTGGGTTACATCTTTCCATGAAATCTGGATCCACCATCCAATCCCCACGGAAAACTGTTCACATTCAAGGGAGACTGATCAAGTTCAACGATTCTCCTAGAAGACTAGTGGACAATAATTTACAATTATTCCAATATGTAATAATACTAAAAGAATTTATTTAACCTCTCCACATAACCAAATATCAATTTTCTTGTTTTGTGAAACCTCACCAATAAGCATTGTCAAGAGTACCTTCATTAATTAAATAAATTACATATAATTTACTCTTAAATTAATTAATAAATTACAATAATTTACTCTTAAAATACAAATTTCTTTTTCACTACAACTACTCACACACTACTGAATTTCCTACTTAATGAGAGGTTTTGGAGTATTAGAGAGAATGATTGTAGGGGAGATTTGTGAGGATGGTAGAGAAAGAAAATACTCTTTATCCAGACCTGGGTTCACCTTTATGTTCTCTTGCATGACCTCTCTTCCTCAGTGGATTCCTAGGGACTTAGTAAGGGTATGTCTTGTGGTGAGCTAAGGGAGGAATAAGGATAATTCCTGAATCATTCGGATTCAGCGGGGGAAGTCCCATGTATTAGGAGAGCCTCTTTCTCATCAGGAGAAGTCATGAACATAACCTGTTTAATAACAACAATGTGGATGGTTCCCATAGAGTATCAGCACACAGAGTGCGAGAAAAGATGAGGCCCATATAGACACTTATCTGTGGGAGGTGCCTGGCCTTAGATGATTTAAGCCAAGTCTGAAGACATCAGTCTAGAAATAGTTTGATTAAAAGGGAAATCTGGTCTCCGAGTGTAGGGAGGGACTTTGCTGCAGGTGGGGCTCACTGTATCCTTCCCAGCAACCCTCAGCTTGTGTTGTGCTCATCACCATTTTCTCTGGCTTTGTAGCAATGAGTTTGCCTAAAAAGGAAGGAATCTGAGTCAAACATGGGGGTGTGGCTGAAACTGCTTGGAGGCCCTGCTGGCCTAGAAAAGGGACCTGCAAGGCCCCGGCAAGCCTCTGCAGTGGCTCTGGGATGCTTTCTTTAGATTAGATTCCAATTACACTTAGTTAGATATCTCAGTAGACATCTGTTCTCAGAGTGCATGTAAAGTTGCTTTCTGACTCTTGAGAAAAAGAACAGAAAACACCTCTTCCAAGGATACTCTGTGCTAAATGTCTATATTGTTTTACAGTCCTTCCCAGTCCCTGAGAAATAGACAAGACATTTGCATCACTAGCCAAACACTTAAGCAGGAACATGTCATATGGATACCCCATCTCACAGAAGGTTTGTCCCTTGGAGGCTACACTGTTTCCTGAATGCTTCAATTATCGTTTAGTAAAAAGGGTTATTTAAACTCAGAGCTGAGCATAGGAAACAAACATTTGTATTCACCGATCACTTCCTTCTATCCCCTATCCACTCCTCCCTGGACTCGTGTCTCACGCAGGCAACCTTCATTGCTTGCTCTATCAGATGAAGAGAAACCAAGAGCCATGCCTGTGAGTTGAACCTGCATTCTAGATTCTTCTAAATTGTAGCCTGCATTCCCTAGCCAAAGAATATCCTCTCTGTCTGTGAAGGACACTCCTGGTGAATTCTTACATGTATATATTTTCCCACCAGGTAAAGGGAACGTGCCCAGAAGGCTGTGATCAGTGCTTGCTAGCTGAATGAACCGTCTTCTCAGGGGATAAGTTGGACTGCTGAAGCAATTTGAGTTCTAAACAAACCACTACAGGTATTAAGGCTCTGCCACAGAATACTGTTTAGTGTTTCTTCCAAAGAGGAGGTCTTTCCACAGAGGACACCTAGATTAGAAGCTCCAGATAGAAAGGTGACAGTCAGATCCTTTGTCATTTGAGTCAATCTAGGCCACTGTGTTCTGAGAGGGGCTTTGGGGTACCAGTGACTTCCTATGCTCTTTAGAAAGGTAGCAGAGTCCCAGAGGACCTCATCACACTTGTTCTTCAGAGCAGACATAGGAGCATCCTCCATTACGATTTCATGCACTGCTATCACTGTGACCAGTGTGAAATGAGAATTGGTGACAGGGGCTTATTTTAAATGTCCTTGCCAGTCAGCACAGAGCATGGACCATAGGAGACTTGGAGTTATTCTTTTCTTGTAAAAAAAAAAAATGTAGCTAATAAATATGTAAATCACACTATCTTTATTCATAACCTGGCAGGGATCAGACATGAAAATAACAGCCAAAATCCACTATTTTATCTATAATATTATGTTGAGTTAATACCGCAAAACCTCAAAAACGAGGAAACAGCATGGAAAAAAACCCATTATTTTCCTAGTCAACTTCTTGGTGGGCAATATCTAACAGGCCCGTCAATTCTCTTTGTGCGCAGGCTTGGAACCTGCAATTTTTCAGGTCTGCATATTTATCTGCATTTCTCCCTTTCCTTACCCACATTGTACTTTTAGCTGAGCATACATTGCCTCATTATTCTTCAAAGGCAAAAGCACATGTTTCCTCCCTCTGATGATTACCCTGCTGCCAGATACTGCTCTTCCAGCCGTGGCCCCATCCTTCTTACTATTATTAAGACATTCAGAAATGTCAGCAAAAAAAAAAAAAAAAAAAAAAAAAATCCCTCCTGCTTTTATTTTTTACCTGGACCCTGAGACCCTCCAAGGTAGAGGAAGTCCTCTGGGACAAAGCTTTCACTATGGTCTCATCCATCCTCAGTCCTCGGCCTGTTGGTGTCTTTCTCTGCTCCATCCTTATGCAAACCCTGGGGACTCCTCCACATTGCTAGTAGGGCTGAGAAATGACCTTCCTGTTTCCCTGGAAGGTGTGCTTTGTTCTGGGTCATCCAATTATTCTCAGCCACAAGAGCAATTACTGTGAGACCGTGGGCTTTTGGAGTTGGATAGGACCAGAAGTTACCCGTCTGAGCTGACATTGGGGTCTCCTGAGGGAAGAACTTCAGGAAGATGGAGATGAATTCTTGCCCTCCCCCAGATGTCATTTCATCAGCTTTGTGACCCAACCTCAGCCAGTTCTATTTCTTCTGTGCCTGTATTCCTAATCTACAAAACTGAACTGATGGTGCACAGTTAGAGGTGAAGGGGAGCTCATGAGGTAAGTGTTAGCCAGGTAAGGGGAAGTGGGCAGGCGTGGCAGAAGAGGAACTGAGAGTTCTATACCTTGATCTGAAAGCTGCTAAGACAGACTGTCCTCTAGGAAGCTAGGGGGAGGATCTCAAAGCCCACTCCCACAGTGACACACTTCCTCTAACAAGGCCACACCCACTCCAGCAAGGCCATATGTCCTATTAGTGCCACTCCCTGGGCCACCCATATTCAAACCAACACAAGCTCTTACCTTCATTGCAGAAAGTATATGTTATGGTTCCCATGGCAAGACTTACAGAGGCTCTGTGGCTTAATTCCTGACTTAGGTGATGAGCTTGCTGGTTAATCTTGATCGGCAGTTTGATTGGATTTAAATTTACCCTGGAAGCACACTTTGGAGTGCATTTGTGAGTCTGCTTTTAGAAAAGTTTAACTGAGGAGAGAAGCCCCCACAAATGTGGGCAGCTCTATCCCACTGGCCATCATCCAGGACTGAGTAAATGAAAGACTGTGAGCTGAACGCCAGCATCCGGGTCTCTTTAGTTCCCGATTGCACATGTACATGTGCTGTGGTCAGCCGCCTCATGCTGTCCCACCATGCTTTACATGCCAGGATGGACTGCATCTCTGCAAACCATGCACCAAAATGAACCCTCTTCTCCTTCCATTTCTTTAGGAATTTTTTTCCATTACAACAAAAACAGTACTGAATGCAACGAACCATGAGGTGTCTGCTACCCAGTTCCCCCATAGATGTGGTGACCAATACAGCCAAGTACATCAGCTCATAGTCAACTTCACAGAGTCCTGTTTGGCTAAAGATAAAGCTCCACAGGAACAAGAGGGGCGACATGATTGTCCAAGTGTGCAGATCTAAGATCACATCATCATGCATGAAGGATTGACACAAAGCAGTGATCTCAGGGCCCATTTCTTAACCTCCCACACCCCAATGCTTAGAGAATGAAAATATGCTGGAAAGTGTGGCTAATGGAGTTACTGTCCAGAATCTATCTAGAATAGAGATCCAGAAAGAGGGGTGGAGACTAGAATGTAAGCCATTTGAAGTCTTTATAAAAACTTTCTGGAAACCAGAGGTCATAGCCCCAAGCTCTAAAATCTAGAGTCAGTTCCCAGAAAAGTTTTGTTATACTAGATATGGAGGCTTCTTGAGCCCAGGCCACCATGGACCATTTCCTGTTTCCTTTGACTCATTGGATGGAAAACCAGGGGATTTTCCCCTACTCATCAGAACTTGGCATAGGAGAGCTTCTTTATTGCTCAAGAAGAAAGTCCCAGCACACTGTACTGTGCCAATAAATGACACACATTTTGCTTCTATGTTTTTTTTTCTTTCCTTGCACAGTCAATTCTCATTACTAGCCATGGCTATTCTTAATAAAGTCTCCAGGAACACTTAATTAGTGAATGTTCAACTATAGTTTTCCACGGAAGTTCAGGTTTATGATTGGAGCCTCTGATCACATACTCATTGGGTGATTCATAGCCTTTATGTCCTTTACAGATAAATTGTGTGTGTTTGTGTGTGTGTGTGTGTGTGTGTGTGTGTGTGTATCACTTAATATAGAATTTATGCCACACAGTACTGTATGCACCTCATGCCTGAATGGATCTATGTACCTTTTCCACAGGGTGCATTTCAGCTGGCTTGCACTTAGCAACACTGGACAGCACAGTATTCTGTGCTTAGGGGGCTAATCCAAAGAGCAAAGGCAGCAAACAAAACCACAAAACCAACAATGACAAATTGTGTTTGTGAACAGACCACAGAAAGGCAATTGTTTACACTATGAGATCTTGTCAACACTGCAGTTCATGGCTTCATTCAACTCTCAGCTGGGTTTGTGAGCATTGAGTTGTGTGTTCTTTATTACTCTGTGCATGTACAGAGCAACCAAGACAGTGCCATGAGCACTAATGTTGGGCTTACTATTGAATTTTAGTGTACATATGAATCTACAAACTCAGAAACTGTGAATAATGGACTCTGCTATTAGTGATTGGTTAGTGGTGCTATGAGGGGTTTTTTTGGGGGGGGGTGAGGAGGAGAAGATCAATAAGCCAGTGTCTTTTGGCAATCAGTCCATCAACCCTGTATTAACTTTAACCAACACCAGAATTTGTTATACAGCTAGTAGTGGATAGTGGTTATCTGACCATCAACTAGGGCAAAAGTTGGCCTTTTTTTCTGAAAAGTTCTGATAGTAAATGAAGATTTGCCAGCCATATGCAACCAAAGACAACTGCATATCAATAAATATGACTGAGTTCTAAAAGAACATTATTTCCATATAGAAGACTGCAGTTTTCTGACCTCTAATATAGGTTTCCATTTGTGTGCAGAAAGAATAGTCTCTTAGCTGCTTCTTAGATGTATCTTCTTTCACAAAAGTCTACTGGATGCCAAGGAGGACAGTCTTTAAAGAAATGTTGGTAGGTAAAGTAATAAAGCATTCTGTAATACTGTATTCAAATTATCCTTTATTTTCCACATGGCATCCTAGAAGCCCAGTTGTTGCATTTTGAGGGGAGAGACATCACCATAATTATCTTTATTTCACCACCAATGCCATCATTACCAGTACCACCACCAGTGCCATCACCATCAGCAACACCATCACCATCCATTATCGTCACCATGGTACTCAACAAGTCACGTCTTAAACAGTGTATATTGCCAGCGCTTTCAACTCTCTCTGTGCCCACACAATAATCACTATAGTAGATATTTTTATCTTTATATTATCAGAGCAAACATGAAAGCACAGAGACGTCAGGCATGTGGGCCAGTTATAGTTAGGGACTGTGTATCTTGTGTTTACAACTGATGATTTTTCAATTTTTTTCATGTTACGTGCAGAAGTCACATATGCAGACCCATTTCCATTTTCAACAGCCTATCTCATGGTTAAAACCTCTTGGGTAGGCAGCTCTTTTTGTCTAGATGCCCTTTTACAGATGCCTGCCTATTCACCCTTGAAAACATGTGGGGATCCTACTACATCTCCTTTGTGAATTATTTCCCTGTCTTCTTGTTCTCACCTTCTCCATATTCAGAAATAGTGACTCCCTCCTCAGATGCAATTCTGAATCTCCTACATATTTTTAAAATAGGACAGTGAATTTCAAGTATTTGTGGATGCATAGATTGGTACTACTCATGTCTGTGTCTTTCCAATGTAATATAGTCTCTAGCACACAGTATGTGCTTGATACTTACTGAATATAAATATCTTACTGGCCTATTTAGAATAAGACTCAAGGATCATTTCTGGAGTAAGCTATTAAGTAAAAGGAAGAAAAAAAAAAGAATGCCATTTTAGGTTGGACGTGTGTCCCTCTAAAGATCAGAGAGTTATTTGACAGGGGCAATTGCTTTGTTCTACAAGGGAGGCTACATCATTCTCTGGAATGTCAATCTAAAAACCATCTAGGATGTCATCCATGAAATTACCTCAACTGCTCTATAATAAAACTGACATTCTCATTTCACTGTGTCTACATTCATCATTTTGTTGTCCCCTCCAGGGGGCAGAAGTTATAGGTGGCAACAAAATGTGGCCACTATGGCTGGAGAGACCCTGTCCCAGTACCAACTGGCCTAGCAAGGCCCTGGGACTGGGGACAGGATCTTAGATGTTTTGACTCATAGATGTCTATATATCATGAGACTAAAACTCCCTTTTTTGCAGGGTTGTCCCAGATTGCAAATGAGACATTACATGTCAAATATGTTGGAAATATGCAGAACATTTTGAGAATTGTGATTCTATAATCAGGTTTATTAGTATTTCATTCATTATGAATCTTCTTGATATCTGAATTTATCCCATTTTCACAGACTCCATGTCCTGATGGCACGGTATGGTCTGTGTGTCCTTATTCCATGTCCCCATACCCCAGTGTTCATCATGGCAGACAGTACAAATCCACAACAGCACTATCTGCTCTTCTGATCTTTCTAATTACAATGACTAATCAAATTTTTCTCAAATTATTGGTCCCGGATAGTCAACTTTAACTCGTTTGTCATCGACAAACTTTTGCACATGGGAACATGTCCCTACTGTCGAAGTACAGTACCATTACAGAACCCATGCTGCATAAGAACCATGATGCCAATTTGAAAAATGAATGCAGTCAACACACTGCTGATGGATCACATTTGTAGATATTGTGGTTGCATTAAATTGCATAAAGAATTTCTAAATGGTTATTTTCAGCTTTTGATCTTGGGTTAGGCTTTGCAAATTGTTCTTCCACCAAGCAGATTTCTGTTGGTAGGGGTTAGACTATAAAATTAACCCCCTCTGATATATCTGACCCCAGTCCTATCTCTGGAAATGAGATGAATACCACAAGCCATGAAGTCTCTTAGGTGAGTCAAAGGAGACAATGCACAAGAGAGCCCTTTGTAAACTCTGTGGTGCTATCCAAACTTAGCGTTATGTCTTTGATTTTGATATACATTTCTTAGTCCTTGGAAATTAGATAACAACACATGTAAAAGCTTTGCTCAACAAACACACATGACTTTCTCATGATTACAGTCTTTTTCTTTGTGTTTGTTTCTCTATATCAAGTATATTCATAATTGTTTGATGTTTGTCCTGGTTTGCTAGCACTTTAAGCCTATTATAAAAGGATGTTAAATGTCACTTGCTTTTTTCAGCAGGACCCCAAAATATGAGAATGTAATAGGTGTCAAGTACTCCACAGCCTTGGCAGGGCATGATGGGTAACCGGAAATCTTGTTCCACTTCCAGACTTGAGGGGGGAAGGTCGGGGAAAGATGGTCCAATTCACCAAAATACTGGGATGTGTGGTTTCCACTCCCTTTTCCTTAAGTGAGTAGAAACAATTCTGCCTAACTTGAAGTCAAGGGAGTGACACTGAGGGAGTCACCCATGGAGGCCAAGCTGAATATAATAGAAGCCTCAGTAAAGACTCAGTGAAAGGGACCAAAGATGTCCTGGAGAAGCAATGTGGTCCTGAGAGTTGTGTAAGGGATCAGGAGCTCAGAGCCTGAGGACAGTGGTCCACTGATGCTAGGAAGGTTGTTCCCAGAATTCTCTATGGTGGTGTGGAAGGGTCAGCATGACCTCTTCCCAGGTGCCATGAGAAAAAACCAAAGCAGAGTATGTGCCTTACTCCCTCCATCCATAGGAAGCAGTGGCAGGTCACAGCAATACCTGATGGAAAGTCTGGTCCCTTTAGCCTCCAGGATCTGGCCTGTGATGTTCAGGAACCAGAAATGCATGGCAGATACCAAGCACTCAACCTGAAGCAAAACAAATTTGAGTTGAGAGAGGAATTCCCAGTGTTCAGATAATCCTGTTCTACCCTGTTGGACAGAGTGTTTTAGGATGGACTTGAGGGATTCTTTGTTATCTCAAAGTCAGAAGAAAGCAACCGTGTCTACACCAGCTGTAGGAGTTCTCTGGTAGAATTTTTGGGGTCGCTTATGTATACAATCATATCATCTGCAAATAGTAATACTTTGACTTCTTTTTTTCCAGTTTATATTTCCTTGTTCTTGTTTAGTTGTCTGATTGCTCTGGCTAGAATGTCAAGTACTGTACTGAAGACATACAGAGAGAGAGGGCAGCCTTAACTAGTCCCTGATTTTAGAGGAATTGTTTTAAGTTTCTCTCCATTTAATTTCATGTTTGCTATCCGCTTGCTGTATATTGCCTTTATGTGTTTCAGGAGGCTCCTTGTATCTATGATCTCTTTAAGACTTTTAACATGAAAGGGTTTTGGATTTTGTCAAAGCATTTTTCAGCTTCTAGTGAGATAATCATTTTGTTTGTTTGTTTTTGTTTGTTTGTTTGTTTTTGTTGTTTTTTTTCCAGTTAACTTATATTGTGGACTCTGCTGATGGGTTTTCATATACACCCCTGGGATGAAGCCTACTTGGTCATAATGCATGATGCTTTTAATGTTTAGATTCAGTTTGGGAGTATTTGACTGAGTATATTTGAGTTCATATGGAAATAGGTCTGAAATTCTCTTTCTTTGTTCAGTTTGTTGTGGTTTAGGTATCAGGATGACTGTGGCCTCATAAAATGAGTTTGGTAATGTTCCTTCTGTTTCTTTTTTGTGGTATAGTTTGAGGAGTATTGGTATTAGCTCTCCAGAGGAGAAGGTGTGTGTGTGTGTGTGTGTGTGTGTGTGTGTGTGTGTGTGTGTGTGTGTGTAGAGGTGTGTGTGTGTGTGTAGAGGGGTGTGTGTGTGTGTGTGTGTGTGTGTGTGTGTGTGTATGTGTGTGTGTAGAGGAACAAGGAGAAGAGGGCAGTGACTGTGATCAAGGTGTAATGTGAATAAATAAACAAATTAATGAAGAAGAAAAATAAACCAATGGTCCTGCCTGAGTTTTCATTCTAGACAAGACATGAAGTTGGATTTGAAGAGACAAAGGAAGTAAACATTAAACCATATTTAAAGGACAGAATTTGCCTCTTGTACTTGGTTTTCTTTCCTGGGCTTCTTGGCAAATCATTGCATTAAGAAGGTTAATAGGTTTTGGGAAAACGTTATGATTACAAAGAGAACACCATGGCTGCCATAGCATCCTCCCTGGGCTCTTCCTTTATCTTCTGTATCAGCATCATCCTTCCCTGACCCAGCCACAGACTGAAGGTGCTTGCACATCTTATCTTTTATTCCATGTACTTAAAAATATTACATTTTATTTATCTATTTTGTATGTGCAAGGGGGCAAGTGTGCCACAGTGAATTTATGGACGTCAGAAGTCGTCTTCGACTTATGAGAGTCAGTTTTCTCCCCTTCTGTAGACTGAAGTCTTTCCTTGAGAAATAGCTTCTGTGTTCGGATACTCCCTGCAAGTGTAAGTAAGAACATGTCATGACATTTTTACTCATAAATAGGATGGAGAAACATTCTAGTTATTCACAAAGTATCCTAAAATATATGAAGTGAGACTATCACTTTAAATAAAACTGACAAATTGATTTGCCAATGCCAAAATTCAAGTGAAAATTTGAATTTTCAAAAATTCCTATTTGCCACCATGACCTTGGCAGGCTTTTTGATGTTAACAAATGTAACTTTTTGATGTTGTGTGCAAAAGACACTTTTAAATCATTATAACTATATGAATTGATGCATGTATGAAGGAGTAAAAACGTTCATGGGTTAAATATATATTCAAAGGATGAAACTGAACTGATAGATATTTAATATAACCATTTATAGAAAACTACACTGTTTGTCTGCTTGAACTAACCTTTTAAAAATATACTTACTTTCTGGGCTTGTCTATTCTAGTAGAGATAAACAGTCCTAATTCATAAAAAAGTGGGTGGAGTATAAACTATCTTCCAGTTTTCATCTACCAAACAGAGTGGAGTTAAAGAATGCAGTAAAGCTTTGAAAGAACACACACCACACCATGTGGTTCTTTTAACTATTTGTTCTAATTTGAAAGTCTGAAAATTGTTCATGCAAAGTATGGTATTTATCTAACTGTTTTTTTTTTTTTATTTAATGAATTAGTAAATGATCTAGAATTTTCTGTCAACTCTTTGATAGTAAATTCTTATAAGTATAACTCAGATGAACAATTTCTCTTTGAGTTCTAAATAAATTCTAATGAGGCAAAGTTTCCAGAAAGTGAAATCTTAGACTTGGGAAAGTCTAGTGCGTCCTGTGGCTCTCATGGAGACATCAGTAAAGAAATATGTCTATGTTATGGATAAATGTTCATTGTGGACTTTGAGCTGTCTTCTATGTATGAGAGGGTATGCAAAGGGAAATAGACAATGCTAATGACCCTGTTTTAAGAGACTTACAGTTTGGTAGGGCAGATAAACAGCTAAGTAGTTCAAATAAAGTAATGCAGCTTTAATGCAAATTTGTTTATTACTGTATGACTATGCTAAGAGTAAGGACTATGAGCATGAATGTGAGTTCATATATTCATTTCTGAGCTTCTCGTATTCAGAAATGAAGTGCTCTGGCACAGCCAATCACCAAGGGTAAATGGTTAAAGCTGACAATTAATGAAGGGCACTGCTCAAGAGGAGGTAAAGACCAAGTGATACCTCCATGGAGAACAGAACTTAATCTAGACAGGAGAAAAGGAAATAAGAGGAAATGGTATCGGCAGTCTAATAGGCCTAATGAGGATACTTCCTTTCTTTTTTCTTTTCTTTTTTTTTTTTAGTTGAGTAGAATTTAGTAATTTATTAATATATGGTTTAATAATTTAGAATTTATTAATATATAGTTTTTGCAAATTTAATGTATTTAGCAATAGAAAGCATTCATTAAATTGTGGGTGGGTCGTTTTTCTTTTCTCTTTTTTTTTATTAGATATTTTCTTCCTTTGCTTTTCAAGTGCTATCCTGAAAGTCCCCTATACCCTCCCCCTGCCATGCTCTCTAACCCACCCACTCCCACTTCCTGGCCCTGGTATTCCTCTGTACTAGGGCATATAATCTTCACAAAACCAAGGGTCTCTCCTCCCATTAATGGCCACCTAGGCCATCCTCTGCTACATATGCAACTAGAGACACAGTTCTGGGAGGTACTGGTTAGTTCATATTGTTGATCCTCTTATATAGTTGCTGACCCCTTTAGCTCCTTTTGTATTTTCTCCAGCTCCTTCTTTAGGGGCCCTGTGTTCCATTCAATAGATGACTGTGAGCATCCACTTCTGTATTTGCCAGGCACTGGCATAGCCTCACAAGAGATAGCCATATCAGGGTCCTGTGAGCAAAATCTTGCTGGCATATGCAATAGTGTCTGGGTTTGGTGGTTTTATATGGGATGTATCCCCAGGTGGGGCAGTCTCCGGATACTGCTTTCTTCCTTCCGGGTGGATACTTCATTCCTTCCTAGAATGGGGAACAAAATACCCAGGGAAGGAGTTACAAAGATACTTCCATTCTTGATGTCACTTACTGAATGCTCTTACCTTTGAAGATGGGAAATCACTCTACAATCAACATATGTTCCTAGATCATAAAAAAAAAAAAAAAAAACCTCAACCCAAAGATCCTTCATGCTTTACTGCCCTGGGCAAATACCATGACTCCTTCATAGACTTTCAGTGCTTTGCTTTCTTGGACAGACAATGTAATTTATTACTGACCCAAAATCTTTAGTAGGCAAACAAGTTTTACAAATAGATGGTTCTCAAGTCCCTATATAAATAGCCTTTTGGAATTGGAGAGATCGCTCTTCTTCCTAATCAGCATAACAACGTCTCTTCTGTCCCCCTAACTGCCACAAGGACCTCTCCTCCTCTGTTGAGTACAGAGCAGTTCTTGAACAGAATATATAATTGTATTCAGATCTAAAAGATGACCAGCCATTCTGAATAATTAAGAAGTGAGGTTGAGGTGGTCCTAACCTTTGCTGGTGAGCCATCTCCTTCCTGAAATGAAGTTCTTTTAAAAGTAGCTTTTCCTGTTCTCATAACATCATATCACAGAATAAGAAGAGAATGAATGGAGGGGGGGTAGAGAAAACAGCCAAGGTCTTATTGCTGGAGGTTCTGAAGGTTTGGGGGGGAAGGTAATTTTATTTTCCTCTCTAAGAAGCAATGTGGAAGCATTGAAGGATTTAATTTTGTATGGTCAAGCTCGTATTTTAAAAATGATAAGTCACTTAGAGATAGATGGCTGGAGAAAGAAAAGAGCGGTCACTGAGAGAGCAATCAGAGCTGCTTAAGTGCTCCACATGAGAAATAAGGCTTTACTCAGTGTCTTAGACAGGGTTTTACTGCTGTGAATAGACACCATGACCATGGCAACTCTTATAAAGACAACATTTAATTGGAGCTGGCTTACAGGTTCAGAGGTTCAGTCCAATATCCTCATGAGGGGAGCATGGTAGTGTCTAGGCAGACATAGTGCAGGCAGAGCTGAGAGTTCTACATCTTCATCTGAAGGCTGCTAGCAGAATACTGATTTCCAGGCAGCTAGGATGAGGGTCTTAAGCCTACACGTACAGTGATACCCCATACTTACACATACAGTGATACCCCATACTTCAACAAGGCCACACTTCCTAATAGTGCCACTCCCTGGACTAAGCATATACAAACCATCACAGTCAATGAAGCATCCCCAACTATCATCATATTAGGATTGTTTTGCATGGAGAAACACCAGGACTTGCTACTACAGGAGGCTTATCTTATGGCATAGAAGACTGTTGTCATTCTCTTTCATAGGAAGCAGGAAGAGACCTGGCATGGAGCAGGAGTTCTGTGTTCTGAGTGAACATCCCAGCTTGAGCTGCCAGGGACTGGCTATGTTAGACATGCTAATAAACAACTGTAGAGAGAGTTGTAGAGTTTGGAGGAACAGGCTGGAATGTGAAAGAGATGCTTGGAGGTTCTCAGAATGTGGACAGTAATGAAGACATGGCTTAGAAGAACTTGACTAGTTAGAACATACAGGGTAGGAAGGGGAAAGGCTGGGGGAAGGGCACATAAACTAAATCTTGGATGAGTGAACAGAGCATTGAGGCAATTATCAAGAAAAATGAGGACTGGTACATTATGGTGTATGGAGAGAGCATGTAGAAGAGTATGCAAGCAAGTAAATTTAAGAGAATGAAGAAAAAAGAAATAAGTACATGTAAAGGAGGGTTTTTGATAAGAAAATCTTTCTTCTCCATTCCTCAGCACATTCACAACAGTGGCCAGATGGACTTGTGTTGAAAACTCCCATGATACAGCAGCCTATTGGATTAGGAACAGAATCTGTTTGTTTCTATTTTATAGCAACAAAACTAGAACTAAAATATATTCTCCTTTCCAATGAGAGTCAACTCAGTTTCCTCACAGTCCTTTGGGATGTTTTGTACAGCTGTTGTGACATGAGTCACATAGGAAAGGGCAATAAGGGCCAGGGAGATGTCTCAGTGTGTAAAGGCACTTACTGCCCACACTGAGTTCAATCCCTGGAGATCACATGATGGAGGGAATTTCTCCTACTACATTCAGAAAGGATGGTTTGGCCTAAGACAAAATGCAAAGTCCCTGGGACCTACCTATAAAGATGATCTTGCTGATCTCTACTTTTGGTGAGAGTGGTGGTGGTGGTGGTGGTGCTGGTGGTGGTGATGTGTTTGTGTGTGTGTGTATACACATGTATGTGCATGTGTTTGTATTGTACTTCTGAGGATGGACCCAGGGCTTCATACATGCTAGGGGAAGCATCTTACCACTGAGTTTTACTCAAGCTCCTACATTTTTATACGAAGTGCCATAAAAGACATGAAGAGAGGGCTTGGGTGATGGGTCAGTCAGTAAAGTTTGTCAGTTACACAAAGCTCCGAATCAAAGAAGCAGAAGCAGTACTGAACATACACATGGTCCAAGTTCTTTTCTTCCCCCACCGTCATTTCATTCTTAAAAGCAGAAAAGTGCACTGGGGAGATGGAGGGAAGAAAAATGTATGCGTGTTGCCACTTGTAGTCATAAAAGAATGAGGAGGCACCCAAGCTCCCAGGGAAACTTCAGATGTCTAGGCTCATCTGAGAAGCTTAGGCAGAGTAAAACTGGGAATCAAAACAGTGAGTTTTATAAAGAACATCAGAAATGATTTTCAGAAGCTTAAGCTTCCAGGGATAAGAAGTACTATGGTTTGAAGATTCCTAATCTCCAAATCAGGGTCTGAGGTACTCTGGACTCTGAAGCTTTAAGTAAGAACATGACACTGCAAGTGTAAAATTCCAAAATACGAAATAAAATTTTGTGCACACAATTACTCTAACATGGTATAAAGTCAACTCCAGGCTATGCACACAAAGTATACAGACAATTTGAGTACATTCTCATTTGGAAGGTAGTATCCACCCCATAGTACCACATATATATATATATATATATATATATATATATATATATATATATATATATATATATATATGCAAATGCATACTTTTTTTCCTCATGGTCAGTCAAGTGCTTTCACTAGAAAACTATCATTGATCATAACTGTGTCTACGGTAAGTTCAAAAGAGAAGGAACGAAGGCTGAAGACAAGGAATCTGGAACACAGAACCAATGAAAGGATAGTCATTTGGAAGGTAGTATCTACCCCATAATACCACATATGTATATGCAAATGCATATATTTTTTTCTCGTGGTCAGTCAAGTGCTTACACTAGAAATCAATTGCTGATCATAAGTGGGTCTGTGAGGGAACGAAGAGAGGGAACAAGGGCTGAAGACAAGGAGCCTGGGACACAGAACCAATGAAAGGATAGTCTATTCCTCAGGGCTTGGTAGATAACATTCTTGATAAGGGCCCTGGCCAGAGCAGAAAGATATTGGGAAGATGGCTGCTGAGGAGCCTTGATAAGATTCTGAAATTCTCAGCCCATCTGCATGCAGAACACTTATATCTATGCTAAATCCTACCGAAGAGAGTACTCCAAGTGCCAGGTACTCCTAGACAGAGCTGGGCAGCCATCACATGTGCAGAGAGGCCCAGCCCAGGAACACAACAGGACACCCTATGCTGCTATGAGCCATCTCTCTTCGCCTTGATGTGGGATGAAGACTGGGGAGCAGATAGGAAGAAAAGGGTGAATATTGAGAGTGTCATTTTTTTTCCATTAGAAACTAATAGTTTTGTTCTTGATTTCACCTGGAGGTCAGAGAACTAATTTGGTGACTATCACCCTCTCCTCCTTACTCTGAGTTTGGCATATGTAGTAAAATTACCAGAAAGATTTAACTTGGACAGCTTTTGTTCTGAAAAAACAGAAAACAGCCAGCTAAGTGGCACATGCCTGTAATCCTAACATGCAGAGAAGAAGGCAGGAGAGCCAGGGGTCTAAGTTCAACCTGGGCTACACAGCAAGATCCTGTCTCAAGCCAACAATCCAAAAAGAGTAAATGAATAGATGGATGGATTAAATTATTCCATAATGTCGATTATCTATTCCAAAATCAATCAAACTAAAACTTAAAAGAAGCCAGTGACTAAATATTGGCAGGTTCCCCTCAGTGTGGTGCTAAGCTGCTCGGATCTTTACGATGCCTGTCTTACAAATGGCGGAAGGTGGTCTCTGTGGCTCCTTTGCACCCTCTCTTCCACACAGCCCTGTGGTACAAGGGGGAGTAACTCAAAACACCCACCTTAACCCCCCCCCCCGCCCCACTTTTCTGGTTTCTTTGTGACCAGCATCCCATTCCCCAAAGCAGTCCCAGCACTTCTGGTCTTCCCAGCCTTCTCACTGGCCAGGGCGGAGCCTGGAGGGCAGAGCCTGGAGAGCGGCTTCCGGTTGTTGAAGGAACTTCTGGGCTTAGTTACCATCACAGATAAAGCATTTTTGTTAATATTTTTTATAAACTAAAAAGAAACTCCTTTGAGTGGTTAAGTAAAGAAGCTGTCTGAATGGTTTGCGTGAATGCTTGAATGACTTCACACCCAATTATTTGTACCTAATCTTTAAATTGAAATGTTCTCGCTTGAGGGCTGGTGAATGGAATGATGTCTTAAGATAGATCCTCCCATCCCACTTCTCTTAGCGAGGTAG
Organism: Mus minutoides; assembly: GCA_902729485.2. Taxonomy (NCBI): domain Eukaryota; kingdom Metazoa; phylum Chordata; class Mammalia; order Rodentia; family Muridae; genus Mus; species Mus minutoides. The sequence goes on from LR749537.1 coordinate 1,940,400, forward strand.
AGCCCAGTGCCTGTGTGTGACGTACATGTGGATGATGTTCATCTCTTCTTCCTTAGCGGCTGCTCCTCCGTTTCCAAATCTCACTTTCCCCTTTTCTGTACTGCTGTAATCAAATTCATTTTTTCATGAATTCTGCCTAGTGGGGGAAAAATTGAGAGGAACACTCCATTAAATCTTGCCTTACCTCCTCCTGAAAAACCAAAACCAAAACCAATAATGATGCTGTCAACAGACAAACTCAATGGCAGTTGTCAAAAACGGAAAGGAGAGCCAAGAAGTCAACCATCACCGAGAAACTCATAAAGATCACAGGCACGTATGTACCTTTTAACCATTTAATCTGTATTTCTGTGTTACATGTGACATGCCAATGACATTACTGCCTAAATTATGAACAAATTATACCTTAGGTTTTTGTTTTTTTGTTTGTTTTGTTTTTTCTATTTGACTTTTTCCTCTGAGATATGTGAGAACAAAGACGCCAGCTTTGCTGAGTTTGTAGAGGTAGAGGTAACACAGCTTGTCATCAGTGTGGCAAATGTCACCTGCCTTTGTGGTCTCAAAGAGTTTAGGAGGTAAAGGTCTGCGAGTCTTTATGATGAACAAGCAGAAGGACACAGAATAAGTCACAGAACAAGAGCCTTGAACTGGGACAGTGTAGGAAAGGGCAGGGAGCTAGACCAGAATGCAGAAGTGGGGACCTCACCACCACAGCATCCCAGATTAATGATATCCATGAGTCACGTGTCTACAGAGACTGGCTGCTGCTGCTGTTTCACAGGGTCTCTGAATCACTGTTTCAAGAAAATAGATGTAAAGCTGTTGTCCTTTTTATTTTGGATCCTGAAACGTGGTATTATTAATGTTTTGTTTGGGTTCTTTGCCATGGGAACCAAATAGCCACACTCATGTTCCCAAAATCTGAGCTAGGACAAATGACTTAACAACCCAAACTTTGGTTTCTTCTCTCTGGTTCTCCGTATCCTCAATTCTGCTATGGCCTGAGGAAATATTTTCCAGTGCATTTTACTCTCTAAAATTTCATGAAGAGAGTTCTTGCAGTTTTAAGGGCTATGATTTTATAGACAAATGTCTGAAAACATGCTTCATTTTTACCAACTATAAAATGGGGCACAAGAGGAAACTCTCTTCATTCCTTTGGTATGTCCTGTTTGTGACTGACATTTAGTAATTTATTTGCTATGACAATTGCCACTTGCTTTTTTTATTGGATATTTTCTTTATTTACATTTTCCCCTTTCCTGCTTTCCCCCCAAACTGGAAACCCCCATCCCATCCCCACCCCCTGCTTCTATGAGGAAGTTTACTCACACAATCCTGCCTCCCTCCCCACCCCCACCCCTGACATTCCCCTACACTGGGGCATAGAGCCTTCACAGTACCAAGGGCCTCTCCTCCCATTGATGCCTGACAAGGCCATCTTCTACTACATATGTGGCTGGAACTATGATGGGTCCCTCCATGTGTACTCTTCAGTTGGTGGTTTCATCCCTGGGAGCTCTGGGGCGTCTGGTTGGTTGATATTGATGTTCTTCCTATGGGGCTGCAAACCCTTTCAGCTCCTTCAGTCCTTTCTCTAATTCCTCCATTGGGGACCCTGTGCTCATTCCAATGGTTGAGCATCCACTTCTGTATTTGTCAGGCTCTGGCAGAGCCTCTCAGGAGACTGCTATATCAATCTCCTGTTGAGCATGCACTGCTTGGCATCCACAATAGTGTCTGGGCTTGGTGACAGTATATGGGATGGATCTCCAGGTGGGACAGTCACTGGATGGCCTATCCTTCAGTCTCTGTTCCACACTTTATCTCCATATTTCCTCCTGTGAATATTTTGTTTCCCCTTCTAAGAAGGACCGCATCATCCACACTTTGGTCCTTCTTCTTGAGCTTCATGTGGTCTGTGAATTGTATCTTGGGTATTCTGGGCTTTGGGGCTAATATCCACTTATCTGTGAGTGCATACCATGTGTGTTCTTTTGTGACTGGGTTACCTCACTCAGGATATTTTCTAGTTCCATCCATTTGCCTAGCAATTTCATGAAGCCATTGTTTTTAATAGCTCCATTGTGTAAATATACCACAATTTCTGTATCCATTCCTCTGTTGAGGAACTACTGGGTTGTTCTAGCTTCTGACTAGATTTATAAATATGGCTGCTATGAACATGGTGGAGCATGTGGAACATCTTTTGGGTATATGCCCAGGAGTGATATTGCTGGTTTCTCAGATTTTGGATGTATATGTATTTTAAATGTGGTTTAAAGGTATTTTAAACTTTGATTTACATCTAGAATGCTTGGCTTATATCTCTTTATATGCATAATGGGACATGTCAGGGCCAAAAGTAATTTATGTTTCACATAGACCTTACATATACAGCCTGATCATAATTTTATACAATACCTTTAATAATTCTGTGCATGAAAAATTATGTGTATTGAAGGGTATTTGTACTAAAAACCAAGTGTAGCATTTTGTGGCATTTTTTATTTTCAGTTACTTGGCTGAGAGATGCTTAATTTGTGTATAAGGCAGAGTGACCCAGTGTGCCTCTGAGTCCTCTGGGGTAGCCCTGTGCTCTGCCACTGTGATACAGTCTGCAGAACTGGAGTCTCTCATCTTATCCAGCTTCTCAGACACCTTCTTCGCTGTGTTCAAGATTTCCTGTTGAAAACAACAAAAACTGCTGTTTGGGCATTTGTTTGAGAGTCTGTTTTTGCATATCATGCAGATACATTTTTGTTACTGTATTTTTTTTTTTTAAAGAGGAAAGCAATGTATGTTGATTCAAGGGTAGGATAAAAGCTGAAAGATATTCTCTTGAGCAGGTGACTCACGATGAAAAAAAAAATCACTTCTGTTCAATGTTTACATGGGTTTGGACCATACTTTAAGAAGGAAAAACAGACGCAATTTAAGTTAAGTAACAACTGAATGTTTAACTTGTCTTCTTTGGTTTTTGTCTGTGTTTTTTAATGGTTTGCTGAAATAATGGCCTCTCCTCTGCGCTCTCATTTCCTTTGCCATGGGTTTCAGGTCTGTGTGGTATTGCTCATATGAGAAAAGTGCTACTCCTTATGAAGTAACTATGTTAAGTTTTGGAAGCGCTTGATGGCTAAAGTGAAGGGAATCTGGGTTTGAGGCTCAACTGATGGTATGACTTAGTCCTTCTGAATTTCAGTCACTTTATGTGTAGTAGTGGAGATAAAGTTAGAGAACTTTATGATTGTCAGTAAAACAACACCATTGTGATAATAGGTTGTAATGGTTACTGCTGCCAATGTTTAATAAATAGGCTTTTATATGTTTATTAATTAATAAATACCATTCAACGTAAATTGTATGGTAGAGATTAGCATCTTATGGCAATTGATAATAGCTCAAAGCAAACCACTTCCTGGATCTTGCTTCTTGGTGATAATATTTCATTTTCTTTGTTTGCTGAGTTCATCTGTTGCCTGTATTGATTCTCCAGCCCAGGGAGTCCTAGTGGAGCTGGGTTTGAGAACTACATTAAAAATATTAACCAAAAGAGGCTGTTTTTCTTTTTTTTTCAGACAAATATGTAATGAAGCTTCAGATGGTCCCAAATGGTATTTGCCAGTGGCTATTCATCACGACCAGTGCATAATTTTTCAGGAAGTGAGACTGGAGACTTCAGAAAAAGATATGACTTCTCATTTTATAGATGCGCAGGGAACATTCAACAACTTGACCTACCATGAGGTGGGAGGTCATTGAGTCTATTTAATAGTGGGAGTGTGTTACACATGCAGTCTCTTTGTAGTAGTCTTTATAATCATGACCCATTGTTCACCACCATGATACTGTGTTCTCCATCGTTAGGCAGATAGGCAAAAGTTCTTTAGTCTGTGACTGAATGTTCCCAAATGGAATGTAGCCAGAAAGGTGCTGTCAATTTTTCTGACTCAGAAGGGATCCTGTACAGTGATCTGTTGTCTGTGCTTTCTGGAAAAATTTTAATTTTAAACTATCATATTTGTTCTAAAATTCCTGCACAATCAGTATAGAAAATTTACTCACATTCCCAACTGTGGAAAATTGGACTACTTGTAAAAGTGAAGAAACTTATACTGCTACAGTTCTACTTTCTAAACTACTTATGTTTGCTAGATTTAATGGCTTTCTGTTTAGCACTCCAAGATACTATAGTATATGTGAGTCATTTCTATTCTTTAGTCTGATACAGTATAATCAGTCTGCTTTTCCTTGTTTCTCATTACCTTTAGACTTTCAGAGGTCAAATATTTTAGATGTTTTTCAACTTGGTTTTGTTTGTGCTTTTCTCATGAATAGATGGGGGTTTGGGGATTTAGAGTTGGGTAAAACATTATGCATGTCATATTCTTTTCTCATTGTATCATTTTGGGAAGCACACTATCAACATTATCCATTGGCCTCAGTCACTTGGTTAAAGTCATTATCCGTTGGACTTCTCACTGAATTGTTAGTTTCTTATAAGCTTCTTTGGGAATGTTGGAAACAAAAACTAAACTAGACTCAAGGGGATGGGAGTTAATTTCTACCTCTTTGAAGAGAGAAAACATGCATGTATTATTGTGGATTATATTAGAAAGACAAATCCCATCTCCTTCATATAGTTATTAGGTCAGTTAATTATATCATTAGGGCCTGTAAAAACGTAGCCAATAGCAACCTCTGTGCCATGGGATTATCGTGTAGATTAATCCATGCAAAGTATCAAAACCAGGCTCTTGGGTTTACATTGCTCTCTTTCCTTTGCTTATAGAAGAAGCTGTGGCAGTCATACCAAGAAACAATAAAAGAAATTCTAGATATTTTAGTTTGAAGGGAGTGCTGTAAGAATTACCATAGGAAAAAGAAGGCAAATTCATATTCTGGAATATGTATTAATTGCTATGAAAAAACAGGAATCTCTCTATGATGTAAGAAGCCCAGGGCAACTGAAGGAATGACACCATGTAGATGGTCTCATTCTAAAACCTCATGGACCATACAAACAGTGATTCTCCTGGTGGATTTCCCCAGCATTTTCTGAATGCCTCTCTCATTCTGCCTACATATACTCGGGGTGTCATTGGTTTTGCTCATTTCTAAGAGCTGCGTGGGGGCCTTTTCCTGGGACACAGTGCTGGAGGAGAGGAGTAACTAGGTCAGGAGGGGCAAACAGAATAACCAATAAAGATGGTCACTCTGAGCAACTTATTGAAAGATTCTCTCTTACCCCACACACTGACTGTCCACCATGCCACCTTTTGTCATAATGGCAACTCATAATCAACAGAATTTATCTTGCTTATTCATTTATATGTTCCCTGTTTGGCTTCCTTACTAGAATATAAACTCTACAACGGAGAATAACCTTTCTATCTCATCATTTCTGTACCCTGGTGCATGAAATAATGCATATCCTCTAATAGGTCCATAGTTAATATTAGTTGAACCCATGATTCATAGGAAGATATCTTCCAGCCCTGTATGCCATCTTTCACTGTATCAATAAGTATTCAGTGGCTAGAAGCCATTCTGATGATGATAAATCTTCTTTCGAGTCATTCCACAGTCTGCAGAGCTCAGTGGCTCTGATAAACATTATTATCTGTCAGTCTAGGGACCTGCTTTTAACAAGTCAGCCAGCTGTGGTGAATAGTTGTGCCCTTTGGAGTCAGGCAGATACATCTCAGTAGCTATGACCCCATGTAAGGCCATGAGACATTTTTCAGCTGTTTGGCATATACTTGCATAAAATTCCAAGAAGGGCACATGGATGCCATCTTTTACCCCATTGAGAATGGGTCTTTGTAACCAGAGAAAGAACTGGTCCCCGTCCAATACAGCACTGGGAGATTTCCTCAGCTGAACATCAGGAACAGTGCTGTATTGTTTTACTCCCCCATGTGCCAGGGTTATCTTAACTCCTCAGTTCCCATATCCACTTGACCCCAATCAATGTCAAAGGGACAGCGGCCAATCTCCATATTCTGGGCAGTCCAAGGTCAAATCACTGACTGACTTCCTTAGCCCTCCCCTCTGTGCTGTTTAGCAAATGAAACAATTGTATTCAAGACTTAGCTGCTCAAGGCACTGTTTTGAGGAGACAGGATCCAATTTGCATTTTAGCTATGAAAATGACAACAAGAATCTGAGTATCGTGGCACCTGCATATGATCTCAGCACTCAGGAGATAGAGGTAGGAAGTAGGAATCTAGTGTCAGCTACATTATGAGTTTTAAGCCAACTGATGGTACGGTGGAGACCTTGTCTGTAAAAACAAAGAAAATGAACTAAAACAATAGACACTAACCACAGCATTTGATTCTCTTCTCCTCTAAAACTGGTACCTTGTTTTGACTACATGGTGAAAGCCAAGTGGCAGATACAGGGCCATTATATCAGAGTGCAGTAGGAAAGGGATCACCTGTGTAATAGTTATTTAATTTCTCCTTTCTGTGTTAAATAAGAGGTAACCCAAAGTGTTAAGGGACATAGTTCATCATGTAGGGAAAGACATGGCAGCAGAATTGAGGTAGGTGGTCACATTGAAGCAGTCAAGTACTTCAGCCCATAGAATTATGCTGTCCGCATTTAGGATGTGTATTCTCATTTTAATTAACATAATCTAGATAATCCCTTACAGACATGCCTGGGGTCTTCTCTCTTTGGTGACTCTAGGTCCTATCAAGTTATAGTCATTAACCATTAACAAATTGACTATGTGTGTATTATCTCTCAAATCTATCTTCTCATGGGATTTCCACATCTCAGAGAGATAAGATCCACCTGGGCCCTGTCTGGGACTGTATAGGCCTACTGGTATTCCAATTGGTCCTTGCTGATGTCTGTGATGTATTGGAACAAAGTGTCTCCTCTCTCAAGGTTGAAAGCTTACAGGGCAGGAAAATTCCTATCATATTCTTGTTCTGTCTCCCTCTGTATCTTCAAGACTGACACATGGTCCCATGCAAAATACTTAGCTAACCAAATGCAAAAGTTTTCAGGAGGGAAGTTTGAGGTAAGAAAAAGAAGAGAAAGCATTCTAATTGATTTAAATCTTCTTTGCCTCTTTGAGCAAAGAATAGTGTCAGGAAGGCATTCAGTTTCAATAAGATATGAAATGTAGACAAAAACTGTAGAAAATCTGTGAAAGGTATATGTCAAACAGAGAATTATCAAAACATTGTGTTATTTGCTGTATGTTTATCTATTGGTGAGTTGTTTAAAATGTACAATTGGTTGTGAACTCTTCTGCATTCTAAATTAATCACCATTTGTAAACTAATTTAAAATATTGATAGCAATCACAAGGATTAATGATTTTTCTATCATTTTAGACACACATTCATCATGCCTTTTGCAAATTTACCCTCCATGACATTTTCTTGCCCTTCCCACTCTTTTCTCATTTTCCAACTTTGAGATTATCATTAATATTTCTTTTTGCATTCTAAAGAGGATAGAAAGCATACAGTATTTGTCTTTGTATGCTTGGAACATTTTGCCTAACATAATGATTTTCAATTCCATCCCTTTTGTATATGCCGCAATATCATCCTTGTTTTTGTGAATATACACTATTTATTTATCTGACCATTGGCATGTAGTCTAGCACTGATCTAATCATTGGTGTGTTATTATCCCTTTTATATACTGACTTCATTCCCTTTGTGTGTGTACCAGGGATCGGTGCATCTGGATCATGTGGAATTGAGCTCAGTTTTTTCTGACTGATTTTGTATTCTGCTGTCTAATAAGAACTTCTAAATTGTAGACCTCAAGACTGTAAGATCTCTTCACCATGTATTGTGCTTGGAGCTCTCTTTCAACAGTGGGCTTGGCCTTTACTTCTACCCTTAGCACAGATGTTTGCACAACAAACAGTTGGGCAGCACTTCTAATTCCTCAAAGTCTGATGACCCGAGTGCCCACTTGGGAGAGCCCATTCTTGCTGTCAAGGATGTCTTACTACTCTGGTTTCCATTTCCAGCTTCTGAGACTTGTCTTGACTTGAGTCAGGTGAGCAATATTGCATCTTGAATACTGAAGGTAAAGAGAAATTCAAGAATTGAGTGTAAGAGTAAAGCTGGATTCTTCCATTCAAGACTCCTTTACATTATGACCAGTGCAAGTTTATCTAGAAAACATGCTCCATACAAATACTTTTTATAGGTTTTAATCTTTAATCATTTAATCATGTGTATATGTGCGTGTGGATGTGGTGGAGTAGGGTGAGGGCTATGTGGATGGTGAAATTCAGATGCCTGCAGAGGCTATAATTTTAGGTTAGATTTCCTAGAGCTGAAGTTCCATATGATTGTAAACCACCTAACATGGTTTCTGCAAACTGAACTCAGGTTCTCTGCAAAAGTAGCACATACTCTTAGCTGCTGAGCCATCTCTCCTGCGCTTATTTGTTTCTCTCAAAGAGTATGATCCTGGAAATCATGAGGAAATGTATGGTTTCTTTGGAAACTCAGTTATGTCGTGTGACGTTTGCTGAAACAGAGAGGTTAGAAGATGTTTTGTTAAAGCAGACCCAAGTAAGAGGATGTTTTGCTGAAGCAGACACACAAGAGGGCATGCGATGTTTAGAAATAATATAAATATAATCCCACAGAGTGAGGAAGCTCCTGCCTTGCTCTGCCTTATCTTGCTTCACTAGCTTTTGCTGACAACACTCTTGCATTCGTTAACCTTGTTCCATGTTGCTGATCTTTGCCTGTCATAACTGTGTAGATATTAACTTGCCAGATAGCTTCTCGTGATATTTGGGCTGCATCTTGCCACTTCCATAGCCTGGTGATGATCAGTGAAGCTTGGCCAGTGGAGCCTCAAGGTTTCTTCTGGATCAAGCTGCTGCTGCTGCCTCAAGTTTGAAGTTTTGCTAGTGGACTGGACTGCTGACAAGCACGATTCTCATCTCAAAGAATTATTTCTAAACAGGTCCATAACCCCTGTTTCCTATGAACCTTTCTTTTCTCCTATCCCTGGTGGGTGGTGGAGTGGAAGGGAGGTTGAAGTACTAAAGAAGGTTTTAAAAAAAATCTAAGCCTACAACAATGTTTTTATTGGGAAGCTGTGGTGATACCCATAGAGGCAGGATGATACTGGTATGTTCTTTAGTAGTGTTAATGGTCTGCCTGGCTTTGTCTGAGATGGATGTCAGCTTTAGTAAGGCCTCCCCAAATGATTGCACTGAGATTATGCCTGGCTTAAAGGATATCTGCTGGTGAGTCTGCAGCTTAGATCCTCTCATGGCATTTAGGTTTGTTTTGAAACCAATAGAATTGAATAGACCTATTTTAGATATGTGGTGAATTAGACCCCTTCAGTTAACTGAGCAACTGAACACCTATTATATACCAGGTGCAAGAAAACATATATTTATTAGTCTTTTTATTTGTATGAAACAATTACAAAGAGAAATCAATGAGCTGGTGAGATAGGTCAGCTGTTAACAACACCAGTTACTCTTACAGAAGTCCCAGGTTAAGTTTCTAGCACACACATGGTACCTTACATCTATTTATAACTCCAGTTATAGGGGATACAACACCCTATTCTGATTTCTATGACATCCAACATGCTTCTGATATATAGCATTCCATATATTCAGGTAAAACACTCATATATAAAGTCAAATAAGAAATTTGGACATCAAAAGGACACAGAAATACATGCAAATAAAATGAAAAAATTAAATGAAATGGTCTTCTTATGTTAGCTGTTTTGATGTGGTATTATGGATGTTTTAGGTATGGGCTAAGTATGGGCTAAGTATTTTAGTACATTCTCCCACTGAGTCTAGCCTTCACAACAAGCCTGAAGTAGGTGCTATTGTTATACTTCAGATAAATCTGTTGGGTTACAGAGAAGTTCCCCAGAGTCATATGGCTCAACAGCAGAGTTGCTATTCAAGCCCAGACCTAATTGCAGATGCTGTTGATGCAGTCAACTGCTTTGGATTATCCCTGATGTATGCTGTCATACACCATCGGGTTATTCACACCACCCTCCCAGTATCCTATTACCATAAAAGAACAATGAAAGATATTCTTATGTGATATGAGTTTTAAAGGCATGAAATGGGCTTCTTTGGTTATAAGTAGCTTACATCTGCCAAAAACTGGATCTTTAAAAATGCTTGCAGAGGAAGACTTTAAAAATACCAGAGGAAGGAAGCAAGACAACAGTGACTCTTAGATACCAGAAGAAGCAAGAAAGGAGTGACCCTAGAAGCAGAGGAACAAATTAAAGTGACCTGGGTGTCTGCCAGCATGTCTCCTCAAGGTTGTTTGATAATGTGTGACCAGGAGCAGAGAGATTAAAGATTGGGGCTTGGGCAAACAGAAGACTAAGTTCCTGTTAAAAAGTTCCGATTTGAAAAGCCCAAACCTCAAAGGGGAAAACCAGTATTGTAGAGGAGTGAACCAGGATTTTATCATGCATTAAAAAGTAGATAAGGGAACATCATCTAACCTGTTTCCAGCCTGAATTATGAGCTTACAAGGTTAAATTGCCTTCATAACAAAACCGAACAACTCTATCATTGGAAATCACATTATTTTCCACCTCTCTCATTAACGTGGTTTTTTTCTGAAGCTGGTAGCAACCAGAAGAGTGGTTTATTAAGAGGGTACTATTGTACAATGGAGTGAAGATTATTGTAAGAATCCAAAATGAGCTAAATATTTGGAGTTCAAGAGGTACAATTAGTAAGTCATGTGAAAATAGGGGGAAATCATGTGATCATTTCAATAAGTGCATACAGAATGTATTGAAGAATCCATATTCATTAATGATAAAACTCTTAAAATTTTTTGTTTATTTTATGTATATGATGGGTGTTTTGTCTGCATGAGATCTGTGTTCCACATGCATTGAGGTTACAGATGGTTATGAAGTTCCATGTGGGTGCTAGGAATAGAACTGTGTCCTCTGGAAGAGCAGGCAGTGCTCTTAACTACTAAGCCATCTCTCTATAACCCCATGAAAAAACTTTTACCAAAATACAATCACAAAGACATATATTTAACATTATTCAGGTTATCTAAAGAAGCCCAACTGTTTCTGTCAGTCCTAATAATGAAATATTGGAATTTCTTCCCAAATATCTGAAGTAAGAGTAAGATGCCTGCTAGCATCATTTTGGGCCATGGTGTGTCATGTTATATAGTCTAGACAGGTTTCAAACTCATAATCCTCTTGACGCAGGCTCTCCAGTACTGGGCTTACAGGTGTGTGCTATCCTACCTGTTTTACTTGTCATTTTTATCCAATATTATTCTTTGAAAATATTACCTAATGCACTAAGTAAAACAAATAAATGAAAGAAGGACTAAACGGGAAGTTATAAAACTGTTATTTGTATATTACATATGTGGACATATGCATACATGGTGAGTAAAAATGCCCCATAACAGTAGATGAATGCATTAGACCACATTTTGTTCCTGCATCAGATACCTGAGAAAACCCATCTAAGGGGGGAAAGATTTGTTTTCGTTCATGGTGTCAAAGGTGTCAGTCAGTGGTTGGCTGGCTCCATTGCTCTGGGCCGGAGGAGAGACAAACATGATGGTAGCAAGGGCACATGGCAGAAGCTGCTCACTTCGTAATAGCCAGAAGGCAGATATGCTGAGAAGGCTGGGCATGCACTGCATATTTCAAAGGCATGCCTTCTGTGACTGACTTCCTCCCATCAGGCCCCTCCTTCTACACAGTCTCCCCTCTTCCAGTTAACCCAGCAAATTAGGAATTACTGGATGAACCCATTGATTACTTCAGAATCAGGATCCAGTTTCCCCTTAGTGACTGGCTCCAGAAACAAGCCTGTTCAGGAGTTAGAAGTCAGCTATGGCTACATAGTGAATCTGAGATCAGCATGAGTCATATGAGAATCTCCAAAAATAAACAAGGGGCCAGGGAAGTAGAAAAGATGGTAGATGGCTTTCCTGCCAGGCAGGAGGTTCTGAGTTCAATCCCCACTAGATATGGTGGTACACTCCTGTAATATCAGCACTGAACCTCAGAATTAAGAATTGGAGGCTATCCTCAACTAGACTGCTAATTTGAAGTCAGCCTGGAATACATGAGGGTCTTAAGAAAATTAAATAAAAGGACCAATAATAGTGTAGAAGAGCAAACACCTAAGGAGTCTACTACCTAATTTCAAGTGACTGCAAAACTTCAGTATCAAAGTGGTATTACTGTAACAACAGACAAACACACCTAAAGAACAAAATAGAAGCAGAAGTACTGGAAGGTCAATGGCAACGATCAGGAAGCCTCCATGCGCTCACCTTCTTTAGAGCCGGTCCACTGCACTGACTGCTCTCTCTATTCTGCAACCTGGAAAGTTGTCAAGTCACAGTGAGGACCTTTGACTTGGGGTACAGCACACTCAGGAGCACTTCAACTGCTCTGACTCAGACTTCTCATTGATGGGATGGCCTCTGGAGCAGAAAAAAAAAGGAAACCATCTGTTCAAGAACGTCCCAGGAGATGGGGTGATTCAGAGCTCACCACTGTGTGCATGGATTGAAGGCATATTAGCCAAATTGGTGGGATGCTGAGTAAGGAGCAGGAAGAAATTGAAAGAGTGAAAGCATGGTGAAAATGTGTAAAATGAGCAAGAGCGATGTCCGATTAGTAGTGATGTTGTGTTGGAATGAAGAATTTCTTCCTCTGCAAGGAGGGATGCTTAGAGGTCAGTCAAAATGCAAGGAAGGATTCCTGAGAAGCCACCTGCTGAGATGGCAGACAGCCACTTACTGAGGACACCAGCTGCCAGGCCAGCTCCAGACCTCCCACTGTCCTCCCTACCTCTTCTTGCTGTGTTTGAAACACACACACACACACACACACACACACACACACACACCACAAACACACAAAGAGAGAGAGAGAGAGAGACAGAGATAGAAAGGAAACAGAGAGATAGAGACAGAGGTGATAGAAAGAGAAACAGAAAAATGGATAGAGAGACAGAGAGGGAATCTTTTAGATTTTTACCACAATCACATATACAACTCTCCTAGTTAGCTTCAATGTTAACTTGACATAGCCTAGAGTCATCTGAACAAGTCTGAATTGCAGAATTTCCTTGATCAGAAAAGCCTGTGAGCAGAACTTTTTTCTTCTTTATTGTTAGTTGATGTTGAAAAGCCCAGTCCACTATGGGTGGTACCATCCTCTTGAGCAGGTAGTCTCAGGTAGCAGAAGGAAGCTGGCAGAGCATGAGTCAGAGAGAGGAAGCCAGAAAGGAATGTTCCTCTACAGTTTCTGCTTCAATCTCCTGCCTTGAATTCCACACTTGTCTTCTCTTGACAATGGATAACAAGAGGAAATAAACTTTCTCCACTCCAAATTGCTTTTGGCTATGGTATTTATCAGAGCAACAGAAACCTAGCTAGAATAAATGGGTCAGTTGTAACATTGTGGAATGCCTTTCTCATTCCTAGCATACGGCTTGAAAAGTCTTTATAGTGTCCATAATGATAAAAGCTATAGCAAATAGGAGGGAGAGGAAAGACTGTAATGGAGATGAATATCATCAAGGTACAGGTATGGGAAATTCATAATTTAATTCGTTTTATCTAATTATTTGTAATTAATGTATTCTACCAAAATACACGTTGAAAGTATGTCTTCTATACTAATGAAATGACTGCTGACTTTAATTCTTTGGGAAGCTTCAAAGTGGGGACGGGTCAGAAAATAACTTAAGACATCATTGGGTGGTTAGGACATTCAGCCCCCACTTCCAGCCTCTAGGGAGTAGAGAGCAGAGAGGAGTCAAAGTTGGTTATTCATTAATGACCAATGATGCCTTTGTCACTGTCATGCCTACAAAATGTAATCGCCCTAAGAACTCAAAGGACTGTGTCATGAGAACTTCCAGATAGATGAATGTGTGAAATTTGAAGACAACCTGGCTTGAGAAAACATAGAAACTTCACTACTCCTTACATTCTTTATTCCTATCTGGATTTTCATTAAATCCATGGTAATATAATTTTTTTAAACAATTGGGTGAAAACAGGTGAAGTGTTCCTTTGATTTCTGTGAGCCACTTTATCAAATTATTCAAGGCCAAAGATGGTATCTTAGTTAGGTTTCTATTGCTGTGATAAAACTCCATGACTGAAACCAGGTAGGGGAGTAAAGCTGTCTTGAATAGAGGCCAGGGTGGGCACTCCAGGCAAGAGCCTGGAGGCCGGAATTAAAGCAGAGACTATGGAGGAATTCTGCTTAGTGGCTTGCTTCTCCTAGCTTGCTCAGCTTGCTTTCTCAGTATCACTTTCCCAGAGATGACACCACCCACAGCAAATAGGTCCTTTCACACCAATCATCAGTAGATAAAATGTACCACAGGCTTGACTACAGGGCAATGTTATTGGGATGTTCCCTCAATTAAAGCTCCCTCTTCTAAGACGACTTGAGCTATTGTTAAGTTGACAAAACTACAACAGTAGCAGCAGCAGCAACAACAATAGCACAGATGGAGACATAAGAATCCCTGGTTTAGGGTTGGCTGGTCATAAACAGACATGTGTTGTGGGTTCATTAGAAGTAGAGTTGACTTAGGACTTAGGACTTTACCTGTGGTGTTCTATGCTATCTCCAGGTAGATAGTGTCAACAGTGAACTTAATTAGATAGCATAAGATGGCATCTGCTGTAGAACTCTCTCTCTCTCTCTCTCTCTCTATCTCTCTCTCTATCTCTCTCCAAATGCATCTACAGAATTGATAGTTAGACTATGAGTATGGGAAGATCTCTTTGATGAACAATTTTTCCCACTGAAATCATCTAGTGGTTTGGTGTTGCTTAACGTCTTCTTTGCTATATTCTTCTTCATGGGGTCCACACTCTTGTGGATGTGAGAAGAGATCCCTACACAACATACCTAGCACAACCCTGAACACAAGGCACTGAACAGTGCTTGAACTTCTTCAGATTGCTTCCAAGACAGCTTATCTAGTGGCCACAGAAAGGTGACAAAAAACATTTGTCAAGACCTCTGGTGAGCCACATTGATGTGTTCCTATTATTCAGGAATTTGACAGATTTATTTCATCCTACCAAGTTGTCAATTAGACCCAAAACCCTTTTGGAAAACCTGAGGGAAAATGTTGCTGTTCCAAATTGATTAAAATATCTTCACTTTGAAAGTTAAGCTTAGAATCTGAAGAAGGGGGGTGGGGTGGGCAATAAAATTCATCAATATGGATTCATCATGAAAGCTTAGTTAAATACAAAAACAGTGCAGGATTGATTTGATTTTCAAGGACTGCCATAAGAGGAGTGCAAGAACTTATTTCTCATCCCTTTGTGAACTGAGATTTTGCATATTGATGTTGGTAAGCCAGTATTCAGTCACATTACGTTCAATCTTGATTAACTTGGCTATTCTGATCATTATTGGATTTCAGGCAAAGCACCTATCAGGGATGACTGAATATGTGGCCCAGGAAATTTATTAAGTAAATTTCTCCTTCTTGTTTCCCTTCTCAGCTAGTCCATCAGTAGCCGTAATTGATATCTCTGTCATCTTAGGCACAGTCATTTAATGTCTCAGTCCCTGAAAAAATGAATCTATTGTATAATTTACTTACGTTTTGTGGCTTGGATGCAAATGCCCCATAGGCTCATGTGGGTGAATGCTTGGTCCTTGACTGGTAACTCTAGTTTGGAAAGTTGGGAAGTCTTCAATAGGTAGAGCCCTGCTGGAAGAAGACTATCAGTGACAGACCTTGAGGTTTATAGCAGGCTTATAGCCCACCTTCCTTTTCCATCCCTACATTGTTTTTGTAACTTGAACTTGCACAGGTCTTATTCATATTGTCACAACCACTAAGAGCTTAGATGTGTCCAGAAAATGTCATGTCCTTGTAACCATCCATTGCCCTTTACAGTCTATCCTGTCCCTTCTTAAACCATAAGCTAAAATAAAGTCCTTCTCCCTCAAGTTGTATCTTGCCAGTTATTGGATCACAGCAAATAAAAAAGTAACTAATACACTTATCTTTTAAATGCTTTTTAGAATAATGAATGAGTCAAGCACCCCTGTGCTTTAGTTTCATTACTGTTACTGCAATAAGAAAATTTCTACTAAGAAAGTAACCCAGAGAAGAAAGGGGTTCCTTTTTTTTTTTTCAACTTTTATTCAGAAAGTTCCCTATACTCTCCCCCCTCCCGGCCCTGCTTCCCTACCCATCTGCTCCCACTTCTTGGCCCTGGCGTTCCCCTGTATTGGGGCATATAAAGTCTGCATGACCAAGGGGCCTCTCTTCCCACTGATGGCCAACTAGGCCATCCTCTTCTATATATGCAGCTAGAGACATGAGCTCAGGGGGTACTAGTTAGTTCACGGTTATTCTGCCACCTAGAGGGTTGAAGACCCCTTCAGCTCCTTGGGTACTTTCTCTAGCTCCTTCTTCCTTGGGAATCCTGTGTTCCCTCTAATAGCTGACTGTGAGCTTCCACCTCCATGTTTGCCAGGCATTGGTATATTTTCCCCCCCGAGACAGCTATATCCGGGCCCTTTCAGCACCATCTTGCTGGCATATGCTATAGTGTCTATGTCTGGTGGCTGATTGTGGGATGGATCCCTGGCAGCTGCAGTCCTTGGGTCCATCCTTTGGATTCAGCTTCACACATGATCTCTGTAACTCTTTCAATGTGTGCTTTGTTCTTAATTCTAGGAAGGGGTGACGTGTCCACATTTTGATCTTCCTTCTTCTTGAGTATCATGTGTTTAGTAAATTGTATCTTGGGTAGTGTAGGTTTCTGGGCTAAGATCCACATATCAGTGAGTACATGTTATGTGAGTTCTTTTGTGAATGGGTTACTTCACTCAGGATGATGGCCTCCAGATCATCCATTTGCCTAGGAATTTCATATATTTATTGTTTTTAATAGCTGAGTAGTACTCCATTGTGTAAATATACCAAATTTTTTGTATCCATTCCTCTGTTGAGGGACATCTGGGTTCTTTCCTTTGGCTTATAATTCCAGATTACAGTTCACCTTTGAGGGGAAGTCAAGGCCAGAACTGAAAGTATCACATCGATGATTAAGAGCAAAGAAAGAATAAAAGCATGGATGCTTGTTTGCTTGCTCACTATCCTATAGCTCTCTTCTGTCTGGCATAATTCAGGACCTTCTGCCTAGAGAAAGGTATCACCCACGGTGGCTAGGGTTTTCCCCATCAATAAATAAATCAAGGCAATCTTCTACAGACATGCACACAGGCCAATCTGACCTGGATAATTCCTTAGGAAGATTATCTTCCCAGGTGATTCTTAGCTGGGTCAAGTTGACAGTTAAAACTAACCAACACACCACGGGAGAAAACATTTTATGATATACTTATTATTTACTGTAAAGAATGAGCTTAGAGCATACCATGAACACGACTCCCATGACATAACTTATGATCCTTTCCCTCTGAGGCCATATTCGCTTTCTCTGTTTTGAAAATGCAGCTGCCTTGAGAATGAGCTTTCTTATTTCTTAAGAAACCACAATTCATAAAAGTGGCCGAGACCAGGCAGTCAGCACCATTGACGTAGTACGGACGTTGGGACCTTGAGAAAGTTTGCTGTTCCTTTCCAGAGTTAGCTGCAGAGCTCACTCTTTGTATAATGTCAAGGAGATACATAAAGAAGATCCATCTTGATATTAGCGTCATTGTATCATTTAAAACTCACAGTGGAAGTCAAATGGAATGCAGGACTTCTGTTGAGTTATGAATCAAGTATTAGAGACATTCATTGTAGCATTGTTATTGACATCCTCTTTCATTCAGAGACACTTCCTGGAGTTAAGGCCAGTTTAAATGTATCTTTTTCAGATGCAAAACTTGGGATTTTTGGGTTCAGAGAAAAGTCTTCTTTCTATTGTCGAGAAGCTGACAGGATTGTTAAATGTGGTCAGAGCCTAAAGGGTTTCTTTTGACTATCCTTCATCTTTGTCCTAAATTTGGTGGTTTTGGGGAAACAGCCTGAAGTCATTTAGAACTGGTGCAAAATAAGTAAGTTGGCCATGCTGGTGGGGAATACCTTACTCTGGTCAGAAATAAGCAAATAAATCAAATCAGAAGAACAACTTTACATTCTTCCATCTCCTTGTGGGCTGAGCAGTGAGTTCTGTAAATACCTGGGGCAGGCCGAGGAGGCTGATCTCCCTCTATTCAGCAGGTGCATTATTGTCGCATAAAATCAAAGCTTACTGGCTGTGTGGGAGATGGCTTGCCATGGCTGAAAGACATCAGTTTTAGAGTCAGACCAGCCTGGGTTTGGCTCTTGATAATTTGTTGGCCTCAGATAAGCCATTTAAAATCTCTGAATTTTTATGATTTCTGTAAAATGGGGGAGCCCTCAACCTATCTCAGGCATACTGGGGACATTATATGATCCATTGTCTGCGTTTAGAAGACCTGTCACATTGCGGGCTTAGTTCTTAGGTAGTGACTGTTATGGCAAGCCTCTAATCTCAATATGCTCATTCTTACTTTCTGGAACAACCTCAGAGTGTGTCAACTCTTCATCTTCAGGGTGATTCACTGCTAGAGCATCAAGCTCACTACATTATGGTTTACTCTGGACTGCACATTAAGCTATGGCTTCCTCTTCGTTTTTCATGCTCCCCTATCAGATAGTGACCTCCTTGAATGTGTGAGCTCACCTTGTTTACATTTTATCCCTAGTGTACCTAGTATCCCTAGTCCTTAGGTACATTGATTTAGAACTTGAAAGTGGATGTGAAACAAAGAATGAAATGGATAGAAACAAATGACAGCTTTCTTAAGATAGACAAGAGCTGATAGCCAAGAAAGGCATAGGGTGCTTCTTCCTATCATACATACTTTGAGCTAAGCTATCCCTGGGTAGCTCTGAACCACATGGCTAAACAGGGACCACAACCTCCCCTGGTATCACTCCCCATTTCCTATAGAATCATCACTGTCTTCTTCATGAATGGTGAGCCTCCACCCCGCAGTAGCCAGTGATACGAAGAGTGGTCTCCGGGAGAGACCTGTTCACTGATGTAAGATTCAAGGGCCCAAGGCTATTCAACATTAGTGTTTACATCCCAGAGGAGATAACTTAGTCAGATGACACCCATAGGTGTAAAGAAGACTGGTACATGTAATCTAGTATCTTTCCCCGAGTGCCTGATTCACCCCCTGATCTTTACTTTAGAAAGATCTATCACAGACTCCCTTGCTCCTTGGATGTGGAT
Organism: Mus minutoides; assembly: GCA_902729485.2. Classification (NCBI taxonomy): domain Eukaryota; kingdom Metazoa; phylum Chordata; class Mammalia; order Rodentia; family Muridae; genus Mus; species Mus minutoides. Next base: position 1,959,671 of record LR749537.1, read on the forward strand.
GGGGCTATCCAGTGTGATGGCATGGTAGCATTGCGGGAGAGAAGCAAGAGGGAAGGACATGAAGTAGTTCCCTTCTCTGCTCTAGCTGTGTTTTGTCTACCTCTTTCTCTTCATTTTCCTGGCTCTCCTATATCATCCCCTCACAGACAGTTTGGTTTGCTGGCCTATGGTAACATTCTCTCCTTTTATCCATCTCTTCCTAGGATAGGAGTACCTGTCTGGTGTTAGTGGTCTCCAGATCACCTCATTTCATGTTTGCCTATTCAGAGTCAATCCCCTCTAAAGCCAATTCCCTGTGTTAACCCCCTTGCTTGGAAGTGCTCTGTGTGTGTTAGATGTCTCAGTAGGTAAAGGTGCTCATGGTCAAGCCAGATAATCTGTGTTCAATACCAAGGACCCACATAATAGAAGAAGAGGACGAATTCCCATAAATTGTATTCTGAGTTCCACTTGAACGCCATTGTGCTAGTTAGATTTTTTACATGAGCTGGAGTTTTTAGGAAGAGGGAATTTCAACTCAGGAAACGCCCTCACTAGATTGGCCTGTGATGTGTTTTCTTGATTGATGATTTATGTGGGAAGATGCTCACTCTGGGCAGTGTTACCCCCGGTGGTCCTGGGTAATATGGGAAAGTAGGCTACCCTTCCATGGCCTCTGTATCACTATCTGCATTGAGTTTCAGACCTGGGTGATAGATGATAACAGATGAAATAAATCTTTCCCTCCCCAAGTTGTTGTTGGTTGTGGTGTTTTATCACAGTAATAGATTTTTAACTAAGACAAATGTAGTGATATACACACACAAAACGTTTTTAAATGAACTAAAAAGGGAGAAAGAAATCCTCAATATGGTTTGTATTTTCTTCATTAAATCTTGTTTGGAACACAAAATAAATGAATGCATGTTTAAAAATTAGTTTTCTTGTGTGTATGTGTGTGTGTATGTGTGTGTGTGTGTAAGTGTGTGTGTGTGTATGTAAGTGTGTACCAGTCACTATGTCTTTGTGTTCTCATACACATGCAGGTAATCATCAGGTATCATCTACCTTAGTTTTTCAGTCTCTCACTGGAACCTGGGACTCACCAATTCAGATAGGGTAGCCCCATGGATTCTCTAGTTTCTGCCTCCCATGTTCTGTGATTCTCTGTGTGTACCACTACACCCAGCATTTTTCACAAGCACTGGCAATGGAGCTCCAGTCCTCAGTCCTGACCAGCAAGTGGTTTGCTGGTTAAGATAGTTTACCTAGCACTATAAATGGGTTTTCATGTATAACAGTTAGTCATTAGCACAGTTCACCCCTCTGAACACCAAATGATCAGATGTCTCTTTTCCACACATAGAACACCATCGTTGTGCCTTGAGTATAACCGAAAATACTAAACCATTCTAAAACTCAAGTGAATTTCAGGTCTTCCTGCCTTGTTGACATATGTTAGATGGCAGGAAGACCTCAGGTCTTCCTATCAGGAACCTGTTGAAAAGTCTGCTTATGTGCACATAACCTTAAGCCTAAGCCTAAACTTAAGCCTAAGCCTAAACCTAAGCCTAAGCCTAAGCCTAACCCTAATACACATACACAATAGTGAAGTGAGAACAGCAGGGCAGGGCAGGACACACTCACATAAACAAGGAGAGATGGGAAACCATGAGCCATCACTGGCCATCATCAAGGAAATCTTGAAGGCTGACATTATGAAGACTATCCACCCTGGAAGAGGAGTGAGCAGGCCTTCAAACCTATTCAGAAGCAGCTGGGATCTAGCGATTCTCTGATGCTGCCACCCAGATTCAGGAAACGCTGTGGAAACGCTGTGCCAGTGCCATAGCAGCTCAAGCAGTTCAATCTGGTCCTTAGACACTACACTGGATTTCTGCTGCTCTAAAAGCCCACATCCATGAGACCCCCATTGTCAGAATCCAAAGGAGAGGCTAAAGTCTCCCATTCTTTTCTTTTCCAGACCCATTTTACAAACATTTCAGGGGCAGAACATAGAGAACACCTTCCAGGCAAGGGAGACTGGAGAGTATGCTAACTGCAGGATGTGTGAGAAGCAAAGATGAGCACAGGATTGGTTGTGTTGGATAAGGATTAGGAGAATTGTCTCCATGAGACAAAAAGAGGAGCCTTAGTGCGGGCCAGGCATGTGTGCAGTGGGCTGGTTAGTCAGGACAAGCCTCAAACCGCAGCACAGCTCTAAGAACAGCTTGTCTAGGCAGATGGGGAGTCCTCTACCTCGAGGCAGGGGTGGACAGGTGCAAATACCCCTGCTCTGGCTCTGTCACTGTGAATGGTAGTCTCAGAGCAAATGTGGCAGCTGAAAGGGAGAGTCATCTGGAACTTGCCATAATGCAGACTTCTTGTAGCAGGTTCTAGTAAAGATCAGAAAGACCACCAACAAAGGACAGAAGTGGGTAGGAAAGGCAAGCAGCTTTGTTCATTTATCCTGTGCTCTTCAGCAATTCCATCCTCGCTTTCACCTGGAGTAGCCTGTGAAGCTACTAGCAAGGGTTTTCCCCGTTGTTTCTGTTTTATCGAAATGTTAGGTTACCATTAGGTGAAAATAAAACTAATGAAAAGTGGTCCAATCAGATGAAAGAAGCTTAGCTTAGATATAAGCTACAGAACCACTGTACTCCCAGTGAAATATTTTGAATACCAATACAGCTGGCCTGCCTTGTTTTATGAGTTTTGCTACAAGGCCATGCCCCCTATTAAAAAGGAAATATTTATCTATGCATAAAAATGCAATAATGACACTAATAACTAATGCTTTGTATTTGTTATACACCAATTTTAAAAGCACTTTGCATATGTTAGCTGATTTGGTTCTCATAACACACAGTGGACAGCTGAGAAAGGTCATGCTCTCCTTCAAGGTCATGCTACAAGGTCATGAAGCAGTTGAATCTGTCCTGATGTCCTGGTCAGCATTCATAGAGCCTCTTCCATATGCAGCAGCACTATTCTGCACAGATCAGTCAACATTTCCAAGAGATTAGGTCTACATAAAGCCCTTGGTTTCTTATATAAGACCCTTGTAGCCAGATGAATGTCAGACATCAGAAGTATACAAATGGATGGTCAACAATTTATATATTGTTATGGTGAGTGGACAGAGACACATCTAGCTCCACACTTCCATTCTCAGTAGCCTCATGAGTTCCCCTAGACTTTTAAGAATCAACATTCAGATCAAACTGGAATTCTTGTCTCTGACAATATAAGGAATTTTGGGACTAGTGTGCTGGTTAATTATCATCAACTTAATACCACTAGGACCCCATGGCAAGAGGGAAGTTAATCTCTTGACAGCCAAGATCAGAGTGGCCTGTGATTAAGTCTGGGGAGTGCTGTCTTCATTGGTATTTGATGTAGGAGGGCCCAGCCCACTTTGGGTGATGTCATCCCTTAGAAAGATCCATCCCATAATCAGCCACCAAACCCAGACACTATTGCATATGCCAGCAAGATTTTGCTGAAGGGACCCTGATATAGCTGTCTCATATGAGGCTATGCCAGTGCCTGGAAATACAGAAGTGGATGTTCACATTCATCTATAGGATGGAACACAGGGTCCCCAGTGGAGGAGCTAGAGAAAGTACTCAAGGAGCTGAAGGGGTCTGCAACCCTATAAGTCAAACAACAACATGAACTAACCAGTACCCCTAGAGCTCATGTCTCTAGCTACATATGTAGCAGAAGATGACCTAGTCAGCCATCATTGGGAAGAGAGACCCCTTGGTCTTGCAAACTTTATATGCCCCAGTATAGGGGAACGCCAGGGCCAAGAAGTGGGAGTGGGTGGGTAGGGGAGCAGGGCAGGGGGAGAGTATAGGGAACTTTCTGGATAGCATTTGAAATGTAAATAAAGAAAATATCTAATTAAAAAAAAAAGAAAGATAGCCAAGATCTTTATAAAAAATCTAAGGGCACATCAGCCTGTAAGAGAATCAGGTGGAAGTGAGAGAGTAAACTCCGTTTCAATTTCAATCTTGTTATGTTTCTGTTTCAATTCTCTTTATGCCTCCCTCAATGATGACTACTGTGACTTGGAAATGTCAGTCAAAACACAAACCAAACTAAACCAAACCAAACCAAAAAATGCTTTCCTTTCTCTGTTTGCTTATGGTCAGAATGTTTTATCCCAGCCACAGAAAAGAAACTAGAACCACTAGCTAGTTCATGAAGAAGCAGAGTTGGAGGTTTTTAAAATGTGTCTTAATATTGGCACAACACACATCTGAATTGGTGTTCTCCAAGAAAGTTATAAGAAGTAAATCATATTTAAGTATGGGTATGGCTTCCATGAGGGGGAGTCACAATTACTTGTCTTAGCATTAACTCTCTCTCTCTCTCTCTCTCTCTCTCTCCATATATATATCTTATCATTAAATATATATATATATATATATATATATATATATATATATATATATATATATATATATATATATGGTGGCTCCCAAGTCCCATATTGGATAGTTACTAAGAGCACCCCCACTTCCTCTTCTCATAACTGAGACAGATAAAGTGGCCCCAGAGGTGCCTTGGATGGAATTATAACCTGGTAAGGCAAAACCAGAATCACTAGGGTTGCACAGTCCTTTCTCTGTAATTAGAGTTTCTGTGAGATTTCCACAAACCTTCAGGTCTACGGCTGTGAGAGAAGAGCCTTGGACAACTGTGGTTGTGCTACGTACGGTTCCTGTTTCTTGGATTAAAACGTTTTTAACTGGATTCCTGGGTGTGGAGCCATATTTTTCTTCCTGCATCTTCCAGATCTTCTCTGCCTTTCTCCTGTCTCATATATATTATACAACACCCCTAGTGTGCGTGGAGATGGCCCTTCACATTTGTCATGGTTGATCTTTACTGTCACCTCAAGCTGTGAATCAAAATAATACCTGCCTTCTTCGGTTGCTTTTTGTTATGTGTATGCATGTGTATGTATGTGTACATACGTATGTGGTAACAGGAATGAGAATCCAATGTAAGTAGCATAATAATGGATGCTGACCTTTATTATAAATGGGGTAAATGTGAATACTAATGTGAGTATTAATGTCAGCACTAATGCAAATAGCACAATGATCACTCAGCAAATCATTGCTGAACAGTGCTACTTTTATGAACCAAGATCTGGTTTGGGAGTTGGGCCACTTTTGATGCTCAGCCCTGCCCCTCTAACATGCAGTGGTCCTCATTAACAACAGTTGTTCTCTGTGGGGCGCACAGTGAGCAGAGTTTCATGAATCCTCTCCATAAAAATGCTCTCGGTGGCCTCAAGGAATAGGGACCATGTCCTCTTCTTAATTGGGATGACTGAGACTCTGAGATGAAGTCATTTTCTTTTATTCACAGGATAGCACACAGCACAGGCAAGATATGAATAAAGCTCTGGTGGACCCTGAAGTGCTACATCAACTTAGCTTTACAAATGAAAGGCTAAATGAAGGCCAAAGGTACTGAGGAACTAACTGAGGAATTGCTCAGAATCACAGGCTATGGACCAGCTTACAGGCTGCTGGGGATAGGTGGCCATGATGACCACTGTCACCAAAGTGTGCCCTCATTCCTCCGGTATCTCACCCAATGTGTTTGATTTAATGCCTCCAATGCAAATGGGAAATTTAATGGCCCAGTTGCATACATACTCAACAGGATACTCACCCCTATGTCTCCAACCTTGTGGGAAGAAGCTTGAATGCACCAAAGGTGGCCGGTCATCCATTCATATCCCCCCCCCCCGAGGCTTAGGGCAATGGCTATACATATAGTTATTTGCAGCACCAGTTTTCCAGCTCGCCTTGGTTTCTGATGATAACAGAAGAGAAGTGCAGAGAACAGAGTGGTTTTCTCTGGCTAAGTTAAAAGGCTGTTGTGGAGCAGTCTCGTGACCCAGAGCATGGCCACAGATGGCCTGTCACCACCACAGCCCACCATTTTGCAACATGTTAAACATAAAAATATTAATATCCCTGTTAATATTAACACCAAATGGGACAAATGGTTGTATCCCCAGTAGGTGACTAAGCCACACTCTGAGGAAGAGTTGGACTAATGTCTGGGTTGGGGGATAAGCTCTTCCGTGTGCTGGCCCCTGCTAGGAAGTTTGTGAAATAGATGTTCACCTCACAACTGATGCCCTATTTAAAAGGCAGAATTTCACATGGAGAAAGACATACACAGAGGGAGTAGAACGTGAAGACATGGGAGAAGTGGACCCTGTGGCTGTACACCAAGCCAAGGAGCTCCTAGAACTGCTGGCAAATGCCCAAAGCTAGAAGAGACAAGGGAGGCTCTAGAGCCATCAGAAAGAACATAGTCCTGCCAGCTGCTCCTCCCAGACTCCTAGAGTACAGAATTGAGACAACAAACTTCAGCCATTTGAAGCCCTCTAATTGGGAGCCTTATGTCATGGCAGCCACAAGAACCTACTAGGATCATTAATCATGATGTCCGCTGGGTCTCAGGCTCTGTACCAGGCTGGAGAAAGAAGAAGATATAAGATATAGAATGTATAATCAAACATTAGTGATACCCAGTCAATTGGATGAATTGATACTCATGGTTATGGTACACTCAGAGGAGAAGAAGAAGGAGGAGGAGGAGGAGGAGGAGGAGGAGGAGGAGGAGGAGGAGAAGAAGAAGAAGAAGAAGAAGAAGAAGAAGAAGAAGAAGAAGAAGAAGAAGAAGAAGAAGAAGAAGAAGAAGAAGAAGAAAAGAAGAAGAAGAAGAAGAAGAAGAAGAAGAAGAAGAAGAAGAAGAAGAAGAAGAAGAAGAAGAAGAAGAAGAAGAAGAAGAAGACTCCTCCTCTCAGGAAGGAGAACTTAAGGTTTGCCCTCACCTGGACATTCCAAGTTTTCCATGGAAAGAGATACAGAAACCATGAAGTTCTCTGGAGTTGGGGATGAGATTTGATGATAAGAGTGCACATGATAGGGAGAGAAAATCACTTTTAAAATCATATATGAGTGGAGTTTTTAAAAGTGGACTGGATAGAGGTAGAGGGGAGAGGGTAGGAAAGTGATTTTGTTAATAACTATCTGTGTTCAGCATCAGGATTCAAATTTTATGTCCTCTGTGTCATTCCAGCCACTCATTGGACCTGAGAAACAGCCCTAAAGCTGTTCTGCTCTGAAGAAGCAGTCTTGGTGAGGAGACACCATGATGACAATGCGCTTCACTCAGCTGCTTGGCCCTTGGCCCCTGAAAGCCTTCTGTACACACCTCATCTAAACCTCTGTTAGATGGGTGCCAGCCGGGAAGATGAATGCTTGCCTGGGGCTTAGCTGACATCTACTCAGACTCAGGGTCTCAGAAAGGTCTCCTTTGTTATGGTCAAATGGTCTGTAACTTCAGTTCATGGCTGTAAAAGTCTCCTTTCAATTTCTTAGATTTGGAGACTTTGAGCTAGGCTTCAGTAAAGAAATATCCCATGACAATGGAAGAGGAAGTGATTGATTGTCCCAATCTCCTAAGACACAAAGCTAGGGACACTGGGGCTACTTGACTGGGTCCAGGATTGTACTCGCCCCGGGGCACACATTCCACATCTGACAGTCTCACCCTGACCTTCAACTCAGATTTTTTTCCTGTTCATAGGACTGCCTCAAACTAAAGCTTTCATGAGAAGAAAACAAAATAAACTACAAAATACGCAGAATACCTGGAACTTCATAAGTTCTCAGTTGCTACTCGATATCATTATCACTATCGTTCCTTCGATTAATTAAAATCTGCAACAATATGGACAGACTTTCCGACTTTCGGGAGCCTAAGTACATTCACACGTTCTGTGTAATCAAGTCTAAGCATGGGTAAGTGATTAGTGGCTGTGATGTTAATTAACTCTCCACAGTAAAAGGGCCAGGGAGAGCCCTGCACTTAAACAGCTGACAACGATGGAACTGTTCTGTTCAGCAAAGGCCCTCAATGGGGGCCCTCGGCTTTCCACTCAGAGCAAACAGAAGTTAGCTAGAGCAAGATCACCACTCCCCTCCTTTTTAATTAGAAAGCACTAAGAAGATGAAAATGCATAATAAGGCTCTGCAGTAGTTAAGTGTAATTCAAGTAATGGGTGCCTGGGGACCCTCTCCATCACCGCGCTGCCTCGCAGAGCAGTCAGGAGCTGGCTTGTCAGAGTATGGTGCTGCACCTGATTGCTACACTGTCAGCTCTGTGAAATGCTAGATGTAGGATGTTTCCAGGGCACTTGACCTTTCCTGAGCTTCAGTTTCCTCGGTGATACCGTGATGAGAGTGAATGGACATCTTGGTGTAGTTGGGAGAACAAAATAAGACAATGTGACAAACACAGATACCAATTACATTTGGAACTTAGAGTAGGCATGTGGGAGGGACACTTCATAGCATCATTTGGGGGGAATCGAGCATCCAGGAAACAGAGATCATTATGGCAAATGAGGTAAACCAGACACACAAAGACAAATTCTACCTGCCTTCTCTCAGAAACAGGAGCAACACAATTGGAATAGGAAGGCGAGGAAAGAGGAAGAGGGTACAAAGACAGAGGGGTAGGGGGATGGGGTGGATCTGGGGGGGGGAGAATGGGGGTGAATGTGATCAAAGTACATTGAAAATTTCAAAGACAATAAAACATCTCATTTAATTAAGATATAATTACATTATTTTTCTTCCCCTCTTTCCTTTAGCCCCTATACTTCCTTGCTCCCTTTAAAATACAGCTTTTTTTCTTTAGTGATTACTGCTGCATGTGTGTGTGTATCTCTCTCTCTCCCTCTCTCTCTCTCAAATAAATACAGTCTAGTGTAGAAACATTTAGTGTTTCTTCTTTGCATGTTTTTAGGGCTGACTGCATGGCATTAGACACCCATTTGGGGGGTTTATCCCTGGAAAATACTATTTCTCTCTGAAGTAGTCATTATCTGTAGCTCTTCATCTATAGGTGGGGGGGCCTGGTCAGATTTCCCCATTCCCTGTGAGTGTCTATCTTACCCCAGCGATCCAGAGTTACTGAGAAAACAACAAACAATTAATACTTGAGGGGAAGGGAATTTTCACTCACTGTTGGTGGGAATGTGAACTGCTCCAGCCACTATAGAAATCAGTGTGGAGAATTCTTAAAGAGCTAAAAATAAATTTACCATGTGACACTACCATACCACTCCTTGTCATACGCCCAAAGGACCTGACATCCTATTCCACAGATATTTCTCAGCAGTGTTCATTGCTGCTCTTATTCACAATAGCCAGGAAATAGAAAAAAAAATCTAATTGTCTTTCATGATGAGAAGATGGTGCATGCGCACTGTGGAACACTGTTCAGCTGTAGGGAGATATGTTGCAGGGTCCTTCCTAAGACAAAGGACTACAGGTGACTACAGGAGAGGTAGCCTCTATTCTACAATGGTGTGGGCCCCTATACTGGTTGTTCAATTCAGAATTATCTATCTTGAAAACATATACATACCACCGAGAGAAGTCAACTGATCAGGTTGTATTAATATACATTTGTGCATGCACATAAGCATGTATGTAACAATAATAATCAGAGAAGGAGAGGCTGTCAACTTGAAAGTGTGTGTTGGGGTGTGAACATGGGGAGAGTTTGAGGGAGGGTATCTGGGAGGGGCTGAAGGAAGGAAAGGGAGGGAGAAAAGTGGTGTAATTCTGTTCCGATTAAAACATGTTGAAAACAGAAACCTAAAATCATGGAATTTGCAGGAGAAGAGAGGGAACTAGAAAATACAGCATTGAGTGTGGCAACCCAGAGCCACACAGCAAATGCAGCATACTGTCTCTCGTCGGCAGTTGCTCGCTCAACTCTTCAGATGTGAATATACAACCCAGAGTAGTCACACAAACCAGGGAAGTATAAAGGGAACCCGCCTAGGGGAGCTCTAGATAGAAGAATAGCAGGCTAGAAAATATATTTATAATGGCATGAAGAGGAATATGGGAAAACATGGTGCAGCTTTAGTTGAAATGGGTCATGGAAGGACAATACAGAAGAGGGAGGAAAGAGATGATTTAACACAAAGGATATCTGAAATAGCCATAGGGAATCATATCACTTTATATTTACCTAAAACTACAAATAGTACATGTAACTGTATATGTATACATACATATTATGTATAGTTTTAAATATTTTTAAAAGATTCTTTGTTACAGTTTTGGGTTTCTAGAAAACTCAGTTAAGAGGCTGTGATGTCACACTGGGTGGGTTCAGAGCATGTCTTAGCCATTGGTGTGTCTCCTTAAGCATGCCATAGGCATCTGTATTGATTTGTGAAATGGGTATTTATCCCTTAAACCAGCATCTTGTCTGTGTCACCCAAAAGTGCTAGTCATTAGTAAACCTCAACTGATTTGCTAAGTCAGCAACTAATTTGTTTCTGAAACTAATTCTGGCTTAAAACCCAATATCGTATTCAAGTATTAGATCTGGTTAAAAAGAAAAACCTCCCACTTTGTGGTTTTGGGTAAAATACTAGAGATTCTCAAATTAGTGTCCAGTCAATATAAAAATTGGGGGGAAGACATTTAATGCAGTTGGGAGTCCAGTGTCTGAGCCTTTGTTATTTTTGGCTGCTGTGTAGTTAATATTTCTCATCTCAGGAATCCATGGATGCCAGTATACAAGTAATACCTTCATTTGTTTGTTTAAAATTTTCTCTTGCTTTACAGCAGCTAAGTCTTCACTGTTCTTAACCTCAGAGAAGATAGACAGAAAAAACAAATGAAAAGGTTCCCCCTCCTCCCCACCATACACACATCCTGAGCTTTAAGGACAGCCCAGGAGGTGGTTCAGAGCTACTGAAAAGTGGGGTGAGGGTGTGTGCAATGCATTGGGGATTGAGATGTGCTTTCTGGTTTGGAGTTTCTGGAAGGGTCAACACATGGAGGATTTTTGCAAGAGTAGGCTTTGATTAAAAGATTAGCTGACCCCCATGAGACTTGGGGGGAGCTTACAGTTTTCAGACAAGAAAACTGTTAAACACTCAAGCATAACTCATGACTAGAACAGTATCCAGCACAGAAACCTCTACTACCTCAAATAGTGCCTAGCCTCTGCCTTTCTTTAATTTGCTCTCCATTTTAAAGTCAGGTTCATAAAGGCTTCATAAGGGCTCCCCCCATCTCCTATATACCAAAGCAGGAAGGAGTGTTCTGGGCCTCCTTTTGATAGTAGAAAGCTGGTTTCTGTGTAGTTCAGGGATGTCTGCACTTTGTATTTTGAACTTCTCCTGGGTATCACTCTCATTCTGTAATGTGAGGCTAGGATCATGGATGAGACCAACAACTCCAGTTACACTTGACTTCAGGGAAATGTCTTCTATGCTGTGCTTATTCTGCATAGACTCGGAGTCTTGTGATGTACAGCAGAGTAGAGTCACTTTGTGGCTACATCTCAGGCCAGATTCCACGGGGCAAACTAACTCTTGTCATCAGGACATTTTTGACAAAGCCATTATAAATGGTAGTAAACACATCATTAAATAGATTATATTTGAAAATGTCCCAAATTCATCAGTTTTGATTACCATATTGCACTTTTACTTTATCTCTTGATATTACTCATGTCTATTTTAACGATAGGGTGAAACTAACGCGGCATGGCACTCTGCATTCTGCATGTCTCCTTATGAAATTCACAGTTGAACTATTGGAACTCGGTAGAAATAGGCACAAGTTACAGAACAGGACTGGACGCTCCTGCCCCTGAGAGCCAGAGGATCCAGCATAGGTTGGAAAGTCTGGAAGATCTGAAGTGACTCAGAAGGCTGGCCTGAAAACTACTGCTCATAGGTGACTCTTAGGCTTCGGAGCACAGGATTCTCCTGATCACTGTATGAAGGGCTAGGTGTGACTTGTGCTGTGTTCCCTTTTCATGCTTATATATTGAAGCTCTTGATGGGATGGTATTTGGAATTGAGGCCTTTGGGAGTAGGATGAGCCCACCTTTGATTGCTGTCCAGAGACCAAGAAAGGTTAGCTTTGTGAAGCAAAGAAGTTCATTTTGTTCAGTGCTTTGGGTCCCAGAAAACCAGATGACATGGCTTCAGCTCTTTGGCTGCCTCAGCTGCTGGTACTAACGGAGGCAAGGGTAGGTGTGAGCAATTGTATTCTAAACAGCACAGACTGGGTGGGGTCCAGGTTGGGCCCTCTTAGCAACACTCCCATGAGAATTAACCAGTCTCCACTGAGCAGTACCAGAGTCCTCTCTAAGGCGATCCTAAGCGTGTCCTTTAAAGATCCACCACCTCCCGGTGCCATCACGCTGAGCATCGGGCTTTCAGCATATCAAACTATTAGAAAGACATTGAAAGCCATATCATAGCAAAATACAGAAATGCATGACCTTGTGAAAGTGGAGGTGAGTATCTTATAAGAATGTCCACATAGTAAGTGACAACAGAGAGATGACTCTTTCTGTGTTGTCATGATCTAGGAAGAAGGAACATATTAATGTAAGAAGCAGGCTCACATTTACAGAAATGAAACACCAAAGGATCTTAATCATGGACTATCCAGCTTCCAGAAGAGTAAAATTCTTTGAGGAGAGAAAGATATCACAGGAATGGTAGACAGAAGTAACAGGACAGTCTAGGGATCATATCAGCATGGAGTGTGACAACCAAATATCTGAACAAACACCACCTCCATAGGAAGCTCTAGAAGGCACTAGACAGCTGGAATGTCTTTAAATGTGGCCAGGATCAGCCAGGCTACAGTTGAGAAAAATCAAACTAGTTAGTTAATAACAAGAATTGTTATCTAAATATAAAATCCCTATACAGATAAATGAAGAAAGTAGACAGTCATAAGGCTTTGTAGTACCACAATTGTAAAAGAAGCAACCTCTTCTAAAACTGGAGCACAACAAGGAACAGAGTTGAAATGTTCTAAACTTAGAGACTCAGAGAGGGAATCCTATGGAATGGAACTGAAACTCAAAAGACTTGGGGTGCAGCTCTGTGCAGTGTTGAAAAGCTGAACTCAAGTGTTGCCACAGGAAGGTGCTCCTGTCATTGTCTGGGGAGAAAACAAAGCTGTGGAGGGTGCCAAGAGCCAGAAGGAAACGGGAAGCAAGGAGGAAGTTCCTCTCCCATCTATAACCTCCTTTCTGTCTCCGTCATCCTTTTAGGCAGTGCCTATCAGGACACCAAGTCAAGGAAAGATTTTTGGGGAATCCAGGTAGCCAGCATTTCAGAAGTGGCGTGAGGCCACCCATAGACACCAATGATACCGTGGCCCAGAAGTGGAGCTCAGAGACAGAGAGTGCCCCACCTCTACCTAATCTGAAATGGAAACAAAAAGTGGTGAGGGCATACACTGGATGGACCCTTCTACCAGTTTAGGAAACAAAAAAGCCAAACAACGGCAGTAATAAAATAGTGCTTCATCTTTTCAAGGGGTGTAATGCTTAAGGGGTGATGTTTGGGAAGTGAGACACAATTCTAAGAAAAACAAAGCATTGCCCAGTGTCTGAAGGAGATGAACCTGTGAAAGCCTGACAGAGTCCAGGAGGAATCGTCTCTGGTAAGTGGTCTGCTTAAAGCAGGATTCTGTTAAAGTGTTGTGTGTTTTGTGGGAATGAGTCATCTTACTTATTTGGGATTTTAAGGACTATTTTTTTTTATCTCAGGTTCTTCTCTAATATCCAACTGACCTCCTTTCTGAAAAGCATTTGAAACATGCAAGTCTCTGCCTTTGCATCCAGTGGTTATTAACAAAACCTTAGGAGGACATCTTTCCTCATGATAATAACTCTTTCAGTGAAGAAAACAAAAAAAAACAAAAAAACAAAAAAACAACAACAACTGTATCCTCTTGGAAAGTATCCTAGCAACTGAATCTCAATAGCTACATCTACTAGACACCTCCTGGGGAGGGGGCCAGGCTCCTGCATCAAATGCTAAAGGGTGTGGCAGTTTGGGAAGCATAAAACCTACTTGGGAGAGTTCCTAATTTAACAGGAAAGGAAGCAGTGTAAGCAGGAGCATTGCCTCTGTGTAGAGGTGTGAGAGAGGAAGAAGTAGCTAAAGAATGGGAACTATACAGAAAATTCCTGGAACTCACTTGGTAGACCAGGCTGGCCTCGAACTCAGAAATCTGCCTGCCTCTGCCACCCGAGTGCTGGGAATTAAAGGCGTGCACCACCACGCCCAGCTTCCATACATATTCTTACAAGTGACAAATGGTATTATTCTTCTGAATATATATATATATATATATATATATATATATATATATATATATATATATATATATATATATATATATATATATATATATATATATATATATATATATATATATATATATATATATATATATATATATATATTCATTAGTTGGTGGGCTCCTAGGCTGATTCCATAAGCATGAGTTTGAGGGTGACTACAGACTTTGATTCTTGGGGTATATGTATCTGAATAGTTTTGCCCATTCTTCAAGCTCTGGATCATGATCGCTGTGTCTGCCTCTCTTAATAAGGCTAACTTGTGCTACACACCATATTTCCCTCGTAGGCTGTACTTCCTGTTCCATGTGGTTCATTGAGGTAAAACACTTGAGACACAGTAACTTCTGATAAGTGGGAACTGTATGACAGTCATTGAGACTGTTATGAATGCTAAACTTCAGCTGCTCATAACAGGATCTCCAAGAAGCCTCCGCTGTCTGCTTCAAATTGTGTTAACCCGTGATTCTTGTAGAGCTAACAGCTTGTAAGCAAAAAGAGCTTAACATAACTCTGAACTGTGACAGCATATGCATCTGCAGCAGGGCAGGGCAGGGCAGCTTTTTTCCTTCTGATTAGGGAACTACTTCTAGGATCCTTGGGCTAGCCTTGGCATGCTCTTCTTACAGAGATAGCATGAGAGTGAGAGGGTGAATAAACTATGCCTGGCCCCTTAAGGTCTGGGTTTAGAGCCATTTCCTGTTGCTTTCATTTTCATGTTATGTGAAATCCAAAACGAAACTGTAATGAAAAATAAGTTATAGGGCATTTTAAAATAGAAGTGAGAGTCCTGGAGGGAATCAGGACGTAAGGAATTATCTATCACATTACTACCTGAAGAAATAAACCTTTGACCTTTACTGAGGAATGGAGTGTTTGGATTGGACTAAGTCTGGGAAGGCCACCAATATTTTTAATGACAGCTGGAACTATCACCAATAGATTCTTTACCTATAGCTCTCCCTGTCAATCAGTCATGTATAGCCCAATTTCTATAATGATATATGGCCTACTATGAGAATAGCTTTTCTGCACTAGCCACTTCTTCTATGTAACTTGTGGGACTTCTTTTATCTCTGTCCCTTCAATGGCCCTGCAGCCTTTAAGCATCTTCAGACCACTCATCCAACCACACCTGATCCCATGTCTCCCAACTGCAATTCCCAAAACTTTAAAAAAAAGTTTGTTCATGATATTTGAGCTTAATGAATTGACATCTATTGGCCAAAGCAAGTTTCGTGTGTGGCCAGGCTCGGAGTCAAGGTTCAGCATGCAAAGCTATTGATACCAGATGGAATGAAGTACCAGAGTAAGTGGTACAATCTAGTACCTGGATACTGCTGTTTGCTGCTGATGCTCCAATCAGGATAGATAGGCGCCCTTACCATAGGGAAGCATATAGTGTGTTGCAGAGGTCAGGGAAAGATGTGGCCCACTCAGCATGGGCACAGCAGACTTTCCTAAGAGGCATTAGATCAGCTGGTGTTTGGAGATGAGTAGGGCTCACCATTTGGACCTTCGTTGGGTCTAAATTAGGATTTTATTGCAGTGAGGAGACACCATGGCCACAGGTATTCTTACAGAAGACATTTAACTAATGCTAACTTATACAGTTCAGAGGTTTAGTCCACAGTCACCATGGCAGAAAACATAACAGCAGTAAGGCAGATGTGATGTTAGAGAAGGAGCCTGGAGTTCTGCATATGAATCAGCAGACAGCAGGAAGAGAAACACTGGGTTTGGCTTCATAGGTAACCTCTAGTGACACTTGCTCTAACAAGGCCACACCTTCTAATACAGCTACTCCCTATAAGCCTATGGGGCTCATTTTTGTTCAAACTACAGCATTGGGGGATGAAATGTATCTTAATCATAATCTCACACTGAAGATTTTGCATCACTTTTGCTATTATCATTCTTTTAAGACTTATAAGCCAAAAGAATTTATGCCTTAGTGTGTCATTATATAACATTCCTTACAAGAACTGTCAATATTGGTGTTTGTTTCTGACATTTTAACTTAAAAGCAATATGCTGCAAGATAATGTATTTAACAATATTTAATGGCAAATATTCAATAAATAGTTTACATCTGTTAAATAAAAAAAGAATGGCCATGATTATACCCACTTTTGGAAACCTGTTACTGACAGGCTTTTAAGTGTTTGAAATGGCAGAAAAGTAACAAGAAGCCCTCTTGCAGAAGTTCTTATTCACTCTGTTACATCTCAAGGCTGTGAATACTTTTTAGGATGATTTAGCACCAACATGCACTTTTATAGTTCATTGTGAGAGTCCGTTCCTTTCCCTTGCAGTCGTCACTTGCCAGGCTGAATGCTCTGTGAAAACAGGAAGAAATAACAGGTCATGAAACCACAATTGGGAATTATGAGAATCCTGACCACCCTTATACCTCTTGGGACAAGGTATAGAACAGTTGCTCCCACTTGGCAGGTGTGCACAGACTTTTAAAATAATGGGATTCGTCCTGAGGTGTTACGACTCTCTCACTGCCACGGGGCATACTTTCCACCAGAGGAGCCAAGCATGTCTTTCTATAGCTGACCATCAGTTATATTTTCTCTCCTCTACAAAGTAGGTTCCTGTCGATTTTTTATACTTTCTTCCATCTCTTCAGCTGCTCTCCGTCAGCTTGCCTCAGTCACTATTGCTAGGATCTGCTCTCACCGATACAGTTGCAGTATGAGCTGTGACCTCTGCTATGACAAGACCAATCTCATGCACACAAACCTGTGAATTCTTTTGGAACTTTGTGCCCCTCTTCATATCCAACTTCCCTTTAGCAGAACAACTTGGACTGCTTAAACCCAGTACTTCTGTTTACTTATTCTATGGTGTAATATTGGAATACCAGCTATGCTCCTATCATTGGGTTTTTCTGGGAAGCTTCCATATTAATACATATAAAGAAACTAGAAGAGAGTCTACTTTATACTGCAAAGGCTCCAAAAAATAGTGAAAGCTACCATAGTAGCCATCCTAATCACCATCTTTTTTTCCTTCTAGTTTAATCTGTTAGTTAACATTACTGGCCTGGAGCAATGAAATAACACAGAGCAAAGCAGTGGACAACTGGAACAAAGGTGAGAAAAATACAGATTGGATGAACCTGAGATATAGTCAGTCCAGGAAGACAGAGAGCTAATTAACTTCAAAGAATGGGCTGCATACAACACCTACCAAAGCAGCAATTTTGTTCTTAAATGGTGCCTTGTCTTAGCACATTTGCCCTTTGCAAGATGCATTATATACGTACACATTCTTAGAGACCAAATTTTCTGTTCCCATAAAACATCATGGCAGCAGTCATGGCCCTACCTCAGATAGAAACAATCAATGCGGACCCACTTCTTAAATCAGAGCTGTGCAGCCAACAGTGATGAGAAAAAGAGCTCAGACACTGTCAGAATCGTGGATTTAAGCAAAAGGGAAACCTAAAGATGATGAAGATTACCGTGTTTCAGAGGCTGAGCTGTGTAAAAAATGAAAGAGAAAAGAAGAGAGGAAAGAAGAGGGAGAGGAAGGGGGAGGGGAAGGAGATTTCATTCACTGATAATGGGAGAAATAATTTGCTGATATCTAATGTGGTGTGGGGAGCAGAAGGAAACAATGCATGTTTAGGTGAGAGCTGAACATTTCAAAGTCATTTGTGGGTATACGAAAGAAGGAGACCATGGTTTTCTTCAAGCTCAAAACAGGAAGAAAAAGAAACCAAGTTAGAGATCAGTCAGAGAGATTAACGTATAGAATCAAATTGGGGGCAGTGTTAGAGCCAAATGGAGGGTTGAAAATGAACAGTATGACGTGAAATTATGCTAGAAAGCCACTCCTCAACCCTAAGCTTAGGTGCTTTGAGGATCAAGGTGGATTAAGAAAGAAATGGTGGGGGCTGCAGAGACAACTCAGCAGTTAAGAGCATCGTAACCAGGTTCAGTTCCATGACCCATATTATGTAACTGCATGGTAACTAAAGTTTCAGAGGATCTAATGCTCTCTTCTAGCCTCAAAGGGCACTTACACATATAGGGTAAGCACACACACACACACACACACACACACACACACACACACACAAAACTACATGAATATTCAGGCACACACATATTTATAAAATAAATAAATATATTTTATTTTAACTTATTGTTCTTATTAGGTATTTTCTTTTATTACATTTCAACTGTTATCCCCTTTCCTAGTTTCCTGTCCAAAAATTCCCTGTCCCCTCCCCCTTCCCCATGCTTACCAACTCACTCAGTCCTGATTCCTGGCCCTGGCATTCCCCTATACTGGGGCATAGAACTTTCACAGGACCAAGGGTCTCCCCTCCCATTGATGACTGACCAGGCCATCTTCTGCTACATATACAGCTGGAGCCCTGTGTCCCACCATGTGATTTCTTTGGTGGTTTAGTCTCAGGGATCTCTGGGAGTACTGGTTAGTTCATATTGTTCCTCCTTTGGGGCTGCAAACCCCTTCAGCTCCTTGAGTTCTTTCTCTTGCTTCTTCATTGGGGACCCTGCTCTCTGTCCAATGGATGACTGTGAGCATCCACTTCTGCATTTGCCAGGCACTGGCAGAGCCTCTCAGGAGACAGCTATATCAGGCTCCTGTCAGCAAGCTCTTGTTGGCATCCACAATAGTGTCTTGGTTTGGTAGTTGTTCATGGGATGGATCCCCAGGTGAAGCAGTCTCTGTATTGTCATTCCTTCAATCTCTGCTCCAAACTTTGTCTCTGTAACTCCTTCCATGGGTATTTTGTTCCCCCTTCTAAGAAGGATTGAAGTTTCCACAATTTGGTCTTCCTTCTTCTTGAATTTCATGTGTTTTGTAAATTGTATCTTGGGTATTCTGAGCTTCTGGGCTAATATCCACTTATCAGTGAGTGCATATCATGTGTGTTCTTTTGTGATTGGGTTGCCTCACTCAGGATGATATCCTCCGGATCCATCCATTTGCCTAAGAATTTTATAAATTCATTGGTTTTAATACTCCATTATTGGCATAATGGCATAGTACTCCATTGTGTAAATGTACCACATTTTCTGTATCCATTCCTCTGTTGAGGTATACATTGGTTCTTTCCAACTTCTGGCTATTATAAATAAGGCTGCTATGAACATAGTGGAGCATATGTCCTTATTACAAGTTGGAACATCTTCTGGGTATATGCCCAGGAGTGGTATTGCTGGATCTTCTGGTAGTACTATGTCCAATTTTTTGAGGAACCACAAAACTGATTTCCAGAGTGGTTGTACCACGCACACACATATTTATAAAATAAATAAATATAGCTTTAAAGAACAAAAAAGGTGACTTATTCTCTGCCAACTATCTTCACTGCATGTCCTTTTGCTGCTACATTGCCTGGTCTTAGGCTGATTTCAATGGAAGAAGTCACTGTGGTCATCAGTGACAATGACTTTGCCATGTGCAAAGCTGATTTTGCTAATAAACATGCCTGCAGAGTCATGTTTCCTTCATTGACTAGTACCCATGACACTAGGATGTCATGGTAGCCATGAGACAGAAGGACTCCTATGTGGGTTAAGAGGCCAAGATCAAGAGGTGTATCTTGATCCTGATGCACCCTATCAAATACTGCGTTGTTACCACCTGAGAGGATCTGCCACCACACCTTCTACACTGAACTGGGTGTGGCCAGGAGGAAAACCCAGTGCTTCTGACTGGGGTATCACTTCCAATCCTAAGACATAAGATGACACAGATAATGTTTGAAACCTTCAATGACACCCAAACCATGTATGTAGCCATTAAGGTGGTGCTGTCTGGGCACACCATTGGTATTGTCATGGCTCCCGTTGCCTGGTCACACATAAAACGACTGTCTATGAAGACTATTCCCTTCTTCATGCCATTTGTGTGTGTGTGTGTGTGTGTGTGTGTGTGTGTGTGTGTGTGTACTTGGCTAGCTGAGACCTCTCAGACCACCTCATAAAGGGTTTGACTAGTGAGGGCTATCGCTTCAACCCATGGCTGAATAGGAGATTGTGTATGACATTAATGACAGGTTGTGCCATCCCTGGATTTTGAGCAAGAAATGGCCACTACTTCATCATGCTGCTCCTTGGAGAAGAGCTTCCAATCACCTGATGTGCAGGAGAATGGCATCATCAATGAGAGACTTGTTGTCCAGAAGTGGACTTCCAGCGCTTTTTCCTGTGCATGCAGTCCTGTGTCTTTCATGAGACCACCTTCAACTCTATCACCTTGTAGCTCGTCATTGCTGACAAGATGCAGAAGATCAAGATACTGTCTGCCAGCACAGTGAAGGTCAAGATCATTGATCCCCTGAGCATAACCCCTCAGAGCATAGGTACTAAGACTGGATTAGTGGCTCCATATTAGCCTCATTGTCCACCATTTTACAGATGTGGATCAGGAAGCAGGAGTACGACTAGTTGGGTCCCTCCATTGTTCACTACAAATGCTTGTAGAGGAACAGAACTAGGCCTCTGCTGTGTGAGCTGATTCTGAAGTATCAATTTGTCCCGGCTAAAGCACACACCTCATGCTCGCCTCACAAAAATGAAATAAGCCTTTGAGAAGAACTTTGTCCTTGAAGCTTGCACCTGATATCAGCACTGGACTGCAGAACTTGTTGCTGATTTTTGACCGTGTATTAAAGCTAACTGTTCCCTGATGACATGTTTAATAACCTGTGCATATTCTGATTTAGTCGTTAGTCCATGTGGCTCAGCCACTTGGTGGCTGTGCAGAACACACGATGGAAGAGAAATCCCAGCCTGATGGCTCCACATGAGTGCCACAAAATGTTCTGTCCAAGTTATTAACTTACAGTTGACCAACCCAGAATTTCTGGAGGCTGTGAGATTCCTGAACCAATTGCCTCATCCATTGTGCTATTTAACAGGGTGAGAAAGTCCAAGCCTTAGGATCAAGTTTCATTCTGCTGGTTTTTCTCCTTTCCATGGTAGCTTTTGAAATGCCTGAGTTGGGAATGTTTGCATTTACACCTATAAATTTATTAATCTTTTTAATGAATGTAAGGTATGGGGGTTTTCTTGTACACAATTCTTTAGGACATGACATATTTTGGTTTTCTACTGTTTGTTGAGAACATTAGGCCCCAGAAACAAACACATCATTGTGTAAAGAAAATCGAGTGTTACCATCACTAGAAAAAAAAAATAAATATAAAAAAGAAATGGTAGATGGGAATGAGAAGGATTTCTGAAGCAAACAAACAAAATCACCCCCATGACTCCATTCCACAGTATTATGGAGAGCCTGAAATGGGCCATATGTTTAGCATTGTGGCCTTTTAAACAGCAGGGTCACCCACCCTCATCACCATGATCATGGTCCTCAGAGACTGGCCATGTCTACTGGCGGTGAGTGTGCTTACTTTGCCATTGGTTTTACAGATAATGTTTTATCTACCCTCACAACAACCTCATGGGTGGAGTGCAGATATTATTATTTTAATTTCACACACGAAGAAGTGCAAGCCCAAGGCAATGGAGTGATGGTCCATTGGGCACAGAGGATACATGCGCAGTAGGACCAGAGATCCCACCTCTCTACTGACGTCTGACTCTGGCAATTCCATATCACCACCCATAATGGCTTAGTTCCCATCACGTTGATTAAGCCCAGGACATTTCCTATTATACTTATAAATCTATGTTTCTGTTTTTTTTTTTTAACTTCCAGAATATAGTTCTCCTAAGAAGCCTGAGGCATTTATACATTTAAAATTCTGATCCATTCAACTCTCCTCAGGAGACACTGAATGGTATAGAAGTCCCAAGTGGCAGGTGCTTAATGGAAAACCAAGAAATACAACAATTTACATGTCCATATATATATAAAGAGCTCTGACCTCCTGGTAGGAAAGGAAATGTGAATTAGGAGTGAAATGAGGTTAGAAACAATAATGAAGCCAGAACAGAATGAGAGTCCTGGGGCAAAATTGGAATATTTGTATTCAGAGGTGCTTTCTTCAGAAAATCCCAAGGCAAACGATGTGAACAAGAGACCTGATCACACAGGACCAGAGGGACACCAGTGTAGAAACAGGACCAGAGGGACACCAGTGTAGACATTACCTGGAAAATCCTTCCTCACAACTCAGCCAGCTTTCTGTCTTCTGATAATTGCATTTTTTTTTCATACGGGGTCACAATTAATTGTTTGAGTTTGTCACAGCCTCACACATGCTGAGGTTATAAGCTTTGCTTTCGCAAATATTTGCTTTTGTTTGCACAGGTTTAGTCTGTACTTTGTAAACAGGACAAAAAAATAACCTCAACATTCATATAAAATGTCTTCGTTTTCTAAAAATGCCTGTTTATAATTGATTGTATTTACTTACTGTTCAGCCTGGAACTGGGTTGCTGCCTTCATTTCTGTTCTGCTCTGTGGAGCATCCCTCACTGGGTCTCTGGATTCTTCTGCCTTGCTAATTTGCTTGTGTGGAGGTGCCCCCAGTGCTATTCTTATTCCTCACTCTAACACCAGGGAGAGGATCTCAAAATGCAACTTTGCAAGTTCAAGGCCTGTAAGGGTTACAAAGTGAATTTGAGGCCAGCCTGGGGAACTTAGAAAAATCCCTCTTAAAAAATGAATCTCTTAAAAGGGCCTGGGGTGGGGTAGGGCAAGTGGTGGTGCTGTTGGTGGTGGTAGAGAGATGATTCGGTGGTTTAGAGCACTTATTGCTTTTACAGAGGACTCAGGTTCGATTCCCAGCATTTACACCATAGCTTCTAACTATCCTAAGTGTGGTTGCAGGGAACCTTTCTGACCTCCACAGGTACACATACATACATGCAGACAAAACACTCATACACATCCATCCCACAATCAGCCACCAAACATAGACACTATAGCATATGCCAGCAAGATAGTGCTGAAAGGGCCCGGATATAGCTGTCTCGGGGGAAACTATACCAATGCCTGGCAAACATGGAGGTGGAAGCTCACAGTCAGCTATTAGATGGAACACAGGGATCCCAAGGAAGGAGCTAGAGAAAGTACCCAAGGAGCTGAAGGGGTCTTCAACCCTCTAGGTGGAAGAATAATCATGAACTAACTATTACCCCCTGAGCTCATGTCTCTAGCTGCATATATAGAAGAGGATGGCCTAGTTGGCCATCAGTGGGAAGAGAGGCCCCTTGGTCATGCAGACTTCATATGCCCCAATACAGGGGAACGCCAGGGCCAAGAAGTGGGAGCGGGTGGGTAGGGGAGCAGGGCCGGGAGGGGGGGGGTATAGGGAACTTTCTGGATAACACTTGAAATGTAAATGAAGAAAATATCTAATAAAAGTTGGAAAAAAATAAATAAAAGCACACAATGGAAGGAGCACAGCCCTGAGAGGGCACGTGCTGGGCATGTGTGAGACTCCCGATTCAACTCCTATGATCATCAGTAATTCACCCACCCTACCAAGAATCAGAGGATCTCTGGACATGTTGTCCTTTTCATTAAAGTCTCACAGAGACTTCCTACCACCTTGGAATAAGCCCTGAGTCTCTTCTTTCGGCAGAGAAGCTGCTTTGGTTTCTGACCTGAACATTATCCTTGATCAATTGTTGTTTATAACTTTGAAATCTACTCACATTCTTCACAAACAAGGCCTATTTTTGCCTCTCTGTGTTAGCAGGTGTCAGGTTCTCTAACTGAACCCACCTTCGCCTCTTTTCTACATTCTGAGGCCTCTGAACTTCAGCATCTCCTTCAAAAGAGATGCCCAGATTTTTGTCCCTTATTTCTCAGTGTCTTGTTTACCACGTAAAATGCACATTTTGGGGATGGAGAGATAGCTGAGCAGTTAAGAACACTGACTGATCTTCCAGAGGTTCTGGGTTCAGTTCCCAACAACCACACGGTGGTTCATAACTATCTGTAATGGGATCTGATGCACTCTGCTGGCATGCGGATGTACATGCAGCCAGAACAGACATACATAATAAATAAATCTTTTTTTTTCAATTTTTATTAGATATTTTCTTCATTTATATTTCAAATGTTATCCAGAAAGTTCCCTATACCCTCCCCCATCCCCCGCCCTGCTCCCCTACCCACTCACTCCCACTTCTTGGCCCTGGCGTTCCCCTGTACTGGGACATATAAAGTTTGCATGACCAAGGGACCTTTCTTCCCAATGATGGCCCACTAGGCCATCTTCTGCTAGATATGCAGCTAGAAACACGAGCTCTGGGGGTACTGGTTAGTTTATATTGTTCTTCAACCTATAGGGTTGGAGACCCCTTCAGCTCTTTCGGTACATTCTCTAGCTCCTCCATTGGGAACCCTGTGTTCCTTCATCCTAAAAATATTTTGAAATGTAAATAAGGAAAATATCTAATTAAAAAAAGGGGGGAAAAGACAAAAAAAGTTTTGCTATTTACTTACCCCCTTATTTTCTCCAGAGAACCTCTGCCTAAGATAACATGCTGTGAACATCGTTTATGAGTTTCTGGTAACTACATTAAACACTGTAAAAGCTCCAAGTGATTAACCTTAAGTATCTTATTGGCCCTCATCTATTCAAAGTATTTTTTGTCTTGTTTTGTTTTCAATGTGGAACGAATGCATAGGTGATAAGAATATTTTCTTTTCTTTCCATAATTATTCTTAGAGACATTTTACCTATTTAAAAACGCATATATCACATGACAAATATGGTACTAAAAGCCTGTTCTTCACACTTTCATGAGATTTGTAATATTTAGAGTTCAGAAAATCGATCCAGGCCAGGAGATGGATTGTCAGGTAAAAGCTCTTGCCTTGCAAACCTAAGAACCTGAGTTCAGGGCTCAAGTTGTGCTCTGATACAGCATTTATAGTTACTCAGTGGCTCACAATACTGATCTCTGTCTCTGTCTCTCTCATACACACACACACACACACACACACACACACACACACACACACACACACACACAAGCAATTAATGAATACATAATTTTAAAGAAAGCCTATATCTCTGTTTATCCAAGCCAATGTAAAAGTTTTCCAAGAGCTAGATTATAATTTTTTAATTGAAATTTTATAGCCATAAATGTTCTTCTACTGAACTAGCCATATTTCAGGGGTGTGGCAGTTTCAGGCAGCAAGGGCCAGTATTAAGTTTTGAGAAGCCAGAGTCTAGGAAGTGAGGTCCTTGAGAAGGTGGTTCCTCTAGCTACACTCATGTCCTCCCGCTGGGTTCTATTCTGATGGAGCAGCCTGGAGATCCAGCTGGTCTTCCATCTCCATGCCTCAGGCAGCACAGAGCTGACACACACTGCCAGGCAGGTGTTCAGTGTAGTAGTGTAGAGAGGCGATTGAACATACTGTGGGTTATCCACTGTCAGTTTTTAATGGAGACATATGGGACACAAGTATATGACTAGATTTCTTTCTGAATGACAGGAGACTGTGCATCATGAAACCTAAATAAATAAATATCAACTGACTTTATTTCCAGAAAGCCTGTCCAATTTTGATGCGATTCTGGATTATGTCCAGAGAGAGAGAGAGAGAGAGAGAGAGAGAGAGAGAGAGAGAGAGAGAGAGAGAGAGACTTTAGTCACACTGGTTCCAAAGGGAAAGGCATTCCAGAAATGTGACATGGTTTTAACATTTTCTTTGGGAGAAAATGTAAGAGCTCTGAACTTCCGTAGAATGTGCACAAAGCAAGGGCTTGGACAACAAGTTGCTCTGGGTCTTGGTTAGGAATTGTGTTTAAAGAGGCAGAGGCAGGTGGTAAAAGCATGCTTGCACCACTTTCTCCTGCCCTTCATAGCGTGGGTCTTTCCCACTGGGATAGCACCATGCTGCTACAACTAGAAGGTCAGAGAAAGGAGGAGGGATGGGAGAGGGTCCCAGAGCCCCAGAAATGGAGAGAGCAATGTGAGACTACACAGCGAGAACGTATACAGCAAGGTATGTATAAATAACTGCCGTCTGTCTAGTGCATGTGAGGGGTGGACAAATTTGGAGAAACTACCATGACTGAAAGTATTGGCACTAAGATAGTTAGCCTAAATCTAATTCAGGGAGCAACTGGGCTCTTGAAGGAGAGATGGGGAGCAGACTTGCCTGTTAGATATGTCCTGACTCTATCCAACCCCAGTTGCAGCTGCTCTGTCTGGCTTGAGATAGACTTTCTAAGACTTTAGGAAGGTCTGGAAATCCCTCTGCAAGCCATCTTTTATATTCAACCTGCAATAAATGGTTTGTTCCAAAAAAGTGCCCCAAAGGGATCAAAAGCTTTCGGGATCCTGCCTCACACTCACCAACACTTATTATCCCGCTCCACTTTAAAATGAGAATGAGGGTATCTGTTCTTATCCTCAGGAGATGCACTTAATCCTTGGAGGGGAAGTCCGTCTCTTCTTGCCTTTACCAACTCATCAGAACCTGATGAGAATGAAGAGGATAGAGTTTTGAGAAACAAAACACACCTGACATCTTCATGTGTTCCCCACAACTCACTGCTTTATGTTAACAGTTGAACTAAGGAGGGCCAGGAGGCCGGGCGTGGTGACGCACACCTTTAACCCCAGCACTCGGGAGGCAGAGGCAGGAGGATTTCTGAGTTTGAGGCCAGCCTGGTCTACAGAGTAAGTTTCAGGACAGCCAGGACTACACAGAGAAACCCTGTCTAAAAAACAAACAAACAAACAAACAAACAAAAAACAAGAGGGCCAGGTAGAAGGTGGGCAAAATCATTGCTATATAATAATAGTAATTAATAATAATTAATAATAGGCTATTAAGTAATGGAAAATTTCTTCAACTAAAAAGAAAAGGACAGGGGAAGACAAGAAAGAAGGAATACAGGAAACACTGTGTTCACTTTCCTTGTAGTGGCTACTGTAGTGCTCTGCCCAAGTCAGAGACATTCAACCCTTCAGCTGTGTGTTTCCTGTTCATTATTCACACTGAAAGTGCTCCCTGAATTGCCTTTACATTAGAAGAACTGCCTCACCCAAAAGCACACCTATTCCTATACCTATTACCTATTTCATGTAATTACCCTAGCTAATGCAGGTATTCAGTGGCTAGCCCCATCCCTTCAATGCACAAGCCCTGGAGGTCCACCCAGCTCTAGAGTTCCATAGGGACTGGCTGAGCTCTTGTTGACTGTGTAATTCAACTCACTCTGCTTACCGGCTACATTGTGCACAGCTCCCCACCCCCATTGATTCTGAGGCCAAACATCTTTGCTTCAACTGAGCACTGGGTAAGTAAATGGCCTGAGGGAAGAATCCATGACCCAAGAAATAATAGCTGTCTTTAACACAAGAGTTAGCGTCACTGCAGAAAGATACCGGTAGAACCCTACCAGACTGAAGAGACATAATATTTAAGTCTTCTGAATGAGGCTGTCTTACAGTATAAAACTTGGCATGTAAGACCTACTTTGGAGAAGGGTTAGGCACATACATACACTTGATCTTATATAACTTAGAAAATGTGTGTAGTGTGATTCCAATATCACTTTGATACATATTCATGGCACATGTAAGCACTTAATATTTGAATGGAATCTGAAAGTGTTTCTTGTGCCACATATGACCTTGACCGTCAATGATCCTTGCAATGATCACTTACTTTCAAAGACAGTATTTTCATTGACATTTCACAGGTGTTACCATGCATAAGGTAAGTTCCATCATTTTTCCTGGAGAATGTAAATTCCAGAAGAGACTAATGTCAGCATTCTGTGTGTTCTGTGTGGCAACAGTTGTGATCAATCCCTCTAAATGCATGGACACTGTGCAAGCAGAGCCTACAATAGGGAATTACAGTGAGTGTGGGACACAGCAAAGGCTGATATTGGGAAACAACATTGAAGCTCTGAGCTCAGAGCTAGAGAGTGCATAGCATCACCCTAGAGCAAGAAGAGGCTGAAGCACTCCAATCATGTGTGCACTCTGGGGACCAAGACATGATGTCAAGGGCATGAAGAATACAGGGGAGCTCTGGGATGTATTGGTGTCTGCTGATCGTAGAGACCTAGATAAGGATTTGGACTTTATTCCAGGGATAGAAGTGAGTCATTGGAAAGTTGTAAAAGAGAGTGACAGGATCAGATAGAGATTTTTCAAGCATTGCCTTGTTTCAAGCACTGGACAGAGCTAAAAAGAAGCCAGGGCTTAAGGGGAAGATGATGGTCACTTGGGAGAGGGTGAATCTCAGCGATATTGTGAAGAGGACCTGTGAATATTGGGAGCCCAGCTAATCTGACTGAAGATTCACAGGGACAGATCCCTTTTGGGGCTATATTCTCTCAAGGAATTGTGAACTCTTGACGCAGAAATATTTAGCTGTTTCTAGTGTCAGCAAACTTATGAAAGTTGAGAAAATGAAAATATACACCATGTCATCGAAAATCATAACATTTACAACCAAAAAAAAATCAACTTTCCCAGAGAAAGCGTCATACACAGGTTCTAAGAAGTTGTCACTATAACTATGGTGAGAGAAATTCAAGAATAAGACAATTCTTATTTGATTGCTTGATATTCATGGGACTCTGAATCGAATCTCAAATCACATAATCCATTCATAAATTCAACAGGTGATTATTTTTAATCTTACTGTTGACAATTTAATACAACACACACATAGAACATATTCTGATCATATTAACCCCCTATTGTCCTCTTTTATTAAAGCCTCACTCCTTCTGCATCCCTTCTTCTTCCCCATTCACCTCCTACTTCCTATAACTTTTAAAGACCAGCTGAGCTTAGTCATGGTGGTTTGCAGGAGTATAGTTATCCAACTACCAATGGCCAGATCATTGAGGAAAAGCCTCCCGTTTTTCCCAGCAGCCAATAGCTCCTCAGATAGTGGTAGGACCTTGGGACACCCCTCCTCCATCAGTGCTATAATTAAACAGGTATTTATTGAATGTCTTATTTCATCTAAACAATGGTGCCAGCATGTAGAATATATGAATGAAGCTTCCAAAAGGGCATAGTTAATAAGAACTAAACTGATCCTGTCCAGGGAAATAGCAACAACAACAACAACAACAACAACATAAGATGGCTGAGACTCCTTCATCCATCCTTAAATTAATGGCAGGATGAGGTGTTGTTACCCATAGAGAAACTGAAAGGCACGGAAACCCCAACCTCAGCCTCTTCTAGAGAAACTGCTCATACTAACTCATATCTAGAGATCCTCCAATCTTCCCTTCCACTTCTCCCAGCTCTGTGTTTCCCAGTTAAGTTTCTCTTGTTCTTGTGACATACCAGGGCCACCCCTTGCAGGAAATCTGCCTCACTGCCTCACTGATAGGCAAACTGACTTTCAGGCTAATGAAGTTTCTGGAGAAAGACTTCATGATCAATGATCTGGCTTCTCACCAGCCCAATACCAGACCAGCTTCAACCAGATCTGGTTTAGAAACAATGTTTTAAACTTTAGATTTTCCTATGCTTCTATGTACAAGAATGCCCACGATAAAGGGGTGTTGACTGAAGCATGGAAAAACCCTGTCAGGACATTGCTCATGCAGCAGGCAAGAGTCCTGGGGCCGCCTAGCAAAGGCTCAGGAATGCTGCCACCTCTGCTGTAAAGTACAGGGTGGGGTGGCCTGGTGCAACCCATTCTTCTTGGCCTTGGGGACCATCGGAGTGTTTAGGAGTTGGGTGAGGCCTCTGCTGTTGTTGTTTTTACTGTAAATGTCCAGAATGGAGGCATCACTGAGCTTTCGTTCCTCAGCAGTGTTTTGGAACTGACTTTTCCTCATTTGCACCAGATGCTCAAGCCCAGAGCCTGGTTGTCAGGACTTCCTGTTAAATTAACCTCTCGTGTGTGGAGACCGGTTGCTGCAAAGCAAAGATTGGGAGAAAAAGCCAAACGGAACCAATATATAGGCCAGGACTTAGCTCCCACTGCAGGCCCATCTGCCTCCAGGACTGAATCTTATCTGATCATTTCCATGGCAACAGCTGTGGGATTAGAATAGGATGAAGGTTTGGGAAGAGTTGCTGGAATTCAGTCCTAGACAAGTGAGGATTATTTAACTACACTCTCATGTTACCATGGAAACGCAAATTTACAAATCAGGCAGGATTTTTGTAGCTCTGTAGCACAGAATTATATTCTTAGGGCTGCTTCAAATCCCCCAGCCCTGTTTTTCGTCCCTTGGGAGGGGGGCATAATTATTCCACTGGACACAGCTTAACTATTCCACAAATAATTTTTATTTTCATTTTAAAGGCAAAAAAAAGTACACAGACTAAGTTTAAGATCAAAGGACTAGTTCTTAAAATGCTGTTCTAAATTTTTTAAAGTCAAATTTGGTTAAGCTCAGAGAGAAAGAATTTTAAATCTATACTAAGGAACATATCCAGAGTCAGCTAAGCCTCATATATGAACCAAAACCAAAATTATCCTCATTAAAATGGTGTTTATTCCCTTTAATGACATCCAGCCCTGAATTTTCAAGTTGCTTATTAGAAATTGAGCATCGGAAGTCAATAAAGCTTCATCTTTGATCAGAGTTTTAGGTTTACAAACCATGTTCACCAACAATAACTTGCCTTCACCTTTTAATATATACATTTTAATTTTAGAAGAAGAAGAAGAAAGAGAAGAAGAAGGAGGAGGAGGAGGAGGAGGAGGAACAGGAGGAGGAGGAAGAGGAGGAGGAGGAGGACAGCCAAAGGATTGGTGGTACCTGTCTCAGAGTCAAACCACACCCCTCTTACATCAGAGCATCTTCAAGGAAGCCAAAGATGCTGACAATTGCATTTTGTTCTCAGTGGTTCCCTACCAACTCTCAAACACCCAATTACTATTTTCCACTCCCCAGCCCTTCCTGTGGCACAAATACTCTGAGCCTCCCACGTGGCTGACACCACCTTCTGTCACCATTATCCTCACCAGCTGCTTAAGTCAGTATGGTGACAGGAGCTGTCAGAAGTGGAGTGACTTCCCTCAAGGTTAAGCGGGAGTACAAAAGGATAGCTGGACCCTCAGTCAGAGATGCAAAGTTAGAATGAGAGTTTATGTGGCTCTATTTTGGACAGGGCTGTAATAGGCTGTTTGCATATTGATGGTATCTGTGCCATGGGTCTGGGAAAGCTGCAGAAAACAAAGCTAAACAATCATCTTTGTATTAAGAGCATGAAGCCACATGTCTTAGGCATGTTGCTTAAACGTGGGCCTGTGGTGTAAGAGAGGGTACAATTTGACCTAGCCCCAAAGAGGCTCTCAAATATACACTAGTTCTCATACCTTCAGAGGATGCAATCTCACATTATTCTGTAGGGCTATCTCATTACATTTATTAACATCCAAAGTCAAGTCAAATGATTTTTCATGCCTGATTTCTTAGTAACTACTACATGGAGCTGTTTATTTTATATGAAACTAAACCATACATGTGGGGAGACAGCCTAAATATAAATATGATTATGGCAGAAATATCAACAGATGCTATACTATTCAGTAGGCTTGATTGGTGCATATGTGCATATATGAAAATAGCTTCCAAATGCAGCACACCCTAAAACAAGTATGGTATAGGACAATGTGTAGCCCTGAGTATATAGAAGCAAAGAAAATAAGCTGAGTGTATATCAATGAGATCTGAGATCCCTATGAAGCCATGGACAACAGATACGCCTAGAGAGTGGGACAGCAGATCCTGAAGGGCATGGAAGCATTTATTTGCCATTTGATGAAATTTACACATTTTTATTTCTAAATGTAAATGTTTATTTTTATGTTGAATTTGAAGCAGGACTTGATGTAGTCCAAGTTGACCCCAAATTAGCTATGTAGTTGAGACTAACCTGGAACTCCCGATGCTCCTGCCTTATCTCCCAACTGATGGAATTACAGACATGGACTACCATGCCTAGTTTTATGCAAGGCATAGGATTGAACCTAGAACTTTGCGCATGTCAAACAAGCAGTCTACCGCTTGAGCGATATCTCTAGCCCTACATGTAGTCATTAGTAATAAACATTACATTATTAGAAAATAATGGGATGGGAAGGATTGCAATGGTGAAGCAGACCCACCAAAAAGTGGGGATGGTAAGAAGATAAAAGACAGAAGGTGAAAAGAAACGGAAAACTACTTCAATTAGCAGATGCCAAACGATCTTTATGGGATCTTACAAAAACCGTGAACAGCTTTGTTGGCATATAATTTACATACTACAAAATTCCAGACAATTTTAAAGTGTAGAACTGCATTGGTTTTTAAACATGTTTATAAAACTGTGCAATTATGACCACAATCTAACTTTGGAATATTCCCATCCCACGGGAGGAAACGCTACCCACTAGCGGTCATTCATTGCCCACTCCTGTCACTCATGCCTTGGCAGCCGCCCATTTGCTTCCCGAGTTTATAGATTTGCCTTTTCTGGACACTTCCTGTAATTGGAAGTTAACCACATGTGGTCCTTTAAGGCTAGTTTCTTTCACTTGGCGTACCACTTTGAAGACTGGCCCATCTTGTATCCTGCATTAATGTTTTGTTTTTATTACTGTATAATAGTCAATCATCAAGCCATGTCATCTTTTCTGTATCCATTCACCAACTGATGAGCTACTGCTATGAGCGTGAATTCAAAATTCTCAGATGGTTGTATATTTTCCTCTTGGGTAAGTACATAGGCTTGGATAGATAAAAGGGTAGGTGCTAAGCCATGTAAGAAGGTGCCACCGTACGTTCTAAATCGAGCATATTCATATTAGCTGTTTACAGCTGTGTGTGAGTTCAGGCTCTTTTCATGGACTTTCTTGTATTTCTTGTGCCTATTCAAATCCTTTCTCCATTTTTAAGGTGGGCTGAGGGTTTGGTTTGGTCGGTAACGTTCTTGGTGAGCAAGCTGTGTGGACCTGAGTTCTGATCTTCAGAACTCACCCGATGCTGAATGTGGCAGTGTGTATCTGATGCTAGTATTGCTACAGGGATAGGAGGCAGAGACAGGAGGATCCCTAAAGCACCAGGTCAGTTATCCTCAGTGGTGAACAATAGAAGATACTGTCTTGAACAAAATAGAAGAAATGGGCTGGGACCCAAGGAAATTGACCTCTACATCTGGGTTCCCACAGTCACAAACTAACATGTATTTATACATATCACAAAACCCCCTCACTCCCACACCCCTATACCCCTGAATTGGCATGATACAAAGGAATCTGTACATATAAAATCTAAGTCTCATCAAATATATATGATTGCAAATCTTCTCATTCTAAGGGTTGTCTTGCTTTTCTTTCTTACTGACTGTCACTATTTGAAGGAAAAACACCCATCAAGTTTGAGGAAATATTATTTATCAACTTGGTTTTTTCCTTATTATTTGTAGTTTTGGTATTGCATCTAAGAAAATATTGCGTAACCCAAGGTCACATATATTTGTGCTTTTGTGTCTCCCTAAGGGTTTTATTATTTTTAGGGAGCAGTGAAATGGTATAATGGGTAAAAGCACTTATGTCCCAAGTTCATACCTGGGATCTACGGTAGAAGAAGAAGGAAAACTTTTGAGAGTTGTTCTCTGACCTCCACACACCAGCCTCGACACACATACACAGACATAACACACAATAATAATAAATGTAAGTAAAAGTAATTTTTTTTTAGTTTTTATGTTTAGAGTTTAGATCCACTTGATTTGATCCATCCTAAATAAAGTAAGACGGGGTTAACCTCTATTCTTTGGCATAGATAAATTTTACAACATTTATTGATAGAATCTTTTCTCTCTCTAATTTTTTTTGTCATCCTTGTCAAATGTCAGTTCACAATAAATCCAAGAGTTTCTTTCTTCTCTCTGTTTTGTATTGACCTATCGATGTCTACCCCATTGCTGTTGCTAATGTCACTCTGTTTTGATTCCTATGGTTCGGTTCGGTAGTATATTTTGAAATGGAGAAGATGACTTTGGACATTCTAGGTTCCTTTCATTTCTAAAAAAGTTTGTCCTAATACTGTCAACCTCTTTAAACATGTAAGCAGGGTTTTGGTAGCTGTAATGTCAATCTAGAGATGAATTTAGCCAGGATTGGCCCCTGACATCTTCTCATTCATTGATATTAAATGTCTTTTTATTTATTATTGGTCATCTTAATTTCTATCCCCAATGTTTATAGTGTTCAAAATATACAGTTTACACTTCTTTGCTTAAAATATATTTTATTTGGTTTGTTGTTGTTGATTTTTTAAGACAGGGTATCTTTTATCTAAGACTTGTCTTAAATTTGTCAGGTAGCCCAGGCTGGCCTTGAACTCTTGACTCTTCTTTGTCGATTTCCCATGTGCTGAGATTACAACCCTCTAGGACACATTCATCATTGCTTTTACTCCTTTTGATGGTATTTGAATATAATTATATCCTTAATCTCATTTTTATCACAAACCCAAAGAGATAACATTGGTTTTTGTATATTCATCTTATATAATAAATGTGCTGACTCAATCTACCAGTCTTAATAGATTTTTAAAAGTAGATAAGTAGATTCCTAGAAAATTTTCATTTCTTCTCTCTCTCTCTCTTTCTTTCTCTCTCTCTCTCTCCTTTCTTTTTGAATTAGTAAACCACAGTTATTGAATATTTACCAGATACATCATGTACAACAGAAGTAGAATGGAGGCAGATAAAAATTAAATATACATTCTCACCAGTAATTCTAACTAGTAGAAAAGACAATATCTGTACAAATTAGACTTTAGAACAGAATTTAATGCCTACCTAAAGAAAAATACTCCAATTAAGAAAGCACTTTTCAAATCATGTTTGCCCTCATCAATGCTGGATAACCTCAACTCAGAATACAAGGCTGCTCAAGCAGTGTGTCTACTTAGACTTCACTGCTGAGAAACTATGACCAGCAAAATGGCAAGCAGCTCCTCCCAGAAACATCCGAGTGTCTGCACCAAGGCCCTCCTTCTGCAGAGTCCACTCCACTTCAGGTTAACTTATTTCTAGCTGTTTATATGTCTCTCTCTTTTTTTTATCATCTCCTTCATTTTTTTTTAGTTCCTTTAAAAAATAATTTACTGTTTCATGACTTGCTTTTAATCTCTCCTTAAGCTCTGCTTTTTCAAATCTTTCCCACTCCCTCTGGGTTTCACTTCTATTTCTGCCAATTCTGTTTGTCCTTCTAGGGTCCTAATGTTAGCTGACATGAAGGTGTTGGTAACCTTGCATCATTGCTGTTGGGTCTTGAAATATCATTTCATCTTAGAACTCTGAAAAGACTGTCTCCCCCCACGCCCACCCAACACTGGCTTGTTGTCCGGCGGGAACAGTTTTAGGAAATGATACAGAGTCACTCATCTTTCATTAGGATCAATGAAAACGTTTTGATGATTATTTTAAATTCACCCCATTCCATTTCAGGAATTGGGTGTGAAGGCTTTAGTAATGACTCTTAAGGGAGTGCCATGGCTTTCATGTAATTTAAACTGGACAATCTTCATATATGTAGACATAGGCTCATTTTCAGATGGTTTTACAGATTCTGTCCATTGGTGGATACGTCCATCTTCTTTCACACCCAACCCCTGCAAAACATTAGGCAGCATTACCAATGACTCTTCTGCCAGAGTCAGGCCCAAACTCCAAAATACCTCCATTCTCTTGAACATACATTTCCAGGAAAGAGCTGCTGCCTCCAGGGAAAGAGCTCAGGGCAATGGCACCCTGGTTCCTCTCTCAAGCCAGCTGCTCTGGGACCAGAGGTTTCAGGTTATGGAAGAGCGAGTTTCTGAGACTTCTAGCACCCCATAGCCACCTCCTCCACACCAGTGGCTGTAGGAGTCACACATTCAATCTTAAGGTGGTGTAGCAGGGCAAAGGTTCCTCCATCTTTTCTTAGTTGAAACTATGATTTCTATTCTGTGTCCTGAAAAGTCCTGTGGGAAAGCACCCAACGGGGTGGAGAAACTCAGGGTGGAAATGTCCCAGCTAACTGCATCTTATTGGCTCTTGTTAAACCTTCTTACTTACCTCCGCTGTGTTCTTTGTCTTTAATATGTCCCTGTAATATACACTAAAGGCTGCTCTGTGAGGTGTGCTTCTCTCCAGGCAGTTGCTGACCAGTTTAAAACAGACTCTCAGTTCAAACTTCGTTCATTCTGAGCAGTCTTTGGGTCTTTAATCTGCAACAGTGGGAGTCCCACATGGTGTAAGAATAGAAACAGGCTTTCTTCTTTCTTGAGCCCACGTGTCTTTTATTTCATTTTCTTGTTTTATTGCTCTGGCTAGAACCCCTGGCATCATATTGAATAGTAGGTGAGGGCAGCCACGTTTTTCTTGTCCTTGATCCCAGTGGTAATGGTGGGGAGCAGAGAAATTTTCCATCTTTCAACATTAAGTTTGGGATCAGCTGTAGGGATTTTATAGACAACTCTTACTAGGCTGAGAACTTTCCCTTAAAATTCCTAGTTTGTTGGGTGTAAACACGATAAAATTAGATTACATTTTATCAAATTTTGTTTTCTACATTCTTTTCTGTATCTTTAAATAATCAGGCGGATCTTTGTCCTTCATTTAATTGGCATAATTTATTTGAACTTTAAAGCAATGTTGCATTTTTATGATAAATGTTTCTGACCCCAGTTTACAATCCCTTTAATAGTTTGTCTTTTTCTTTTATTGAAAAATTGATTTTTCTCATACACTATATTATGTTTATGGTTCTCCTCTCCCTAATTCTCCCAGTTTCTCCCCACCTCCCCTCCCATCTAGATCCACAGACTTTCTGTTTCTCTGTAGAAACAGTCATCTAAGGAATAATAATAAAATAAAATAATTAAATAAAATAAAGAAGCAAATCTTCCCCCTTCATATTAAGCAAAAATCTCTCATAGGTGTGTCCTGCCATTTTTGAGTTTTAGTTAACTCCAGATGTGATCAAGTTGAAAACCAAGAGAAGCCATCCCAGGCTCCCTTTAATATTTGATGGAATCTATTGGCGTCTAATTTTTAGGACATTTTTACATCCATGTTCTTGAGAGATAGTAGTCCGTCCTTTCATTTTCTTGTGTTGTCATTTTCTGATTTTAGTATCAGGCAACAGTGACATTACAGAATGGATTGGTGAGGGTTTCATCTTTTCACTTATAAAATCTTAGTAATGCATTTTAGAAAGCTGTTAGTAATTATAGTGATCAAGTCCTAGCCGTTGACCTGGTTTCCAGTACCAGACACAATTCCCTCCTGTTGAGCAGGACTTAAACCCAATTAGACAGCCATTGGTTGCCACCGAGATATGGGTGCCACTGTTGTAATTTTAGGAATTTCTTGCCATGGTGGGGTAAGTCACTGGCCGATAGGGCTATTCATTGCTTCCCTTCTTGGCAGATTCCTTAACAACTTCTAGTACCCTGAAAACTAGATCTCAGGAACAAGGCTTGCAGGTTGTATCTAGCTGAAAACTTTGAGTCCCGTCTCTGAAGTGTGTGATGCCTTCAGCAGTTGGGGCTTATTTCTACCCTTCGAGAAGCAGCAAAATGCCAAGACAATTACTTTTATTGTTTTGGTAGTTATTTAGAATATCTGAGCAACAACTCAAATGGAAGCTTCTCATTGTCTGGTACTGGGATTTTGTTAGCAACTGTATAGATTTTTGAGGATTATTATAGCATAAATTGCATGGCTTCAGTTAATAAGTGTTTATTAAATATGTATATCATATATGGATACACTTTCATGTATTATATATAATTTTAAGTATATAAAATAGTATGATCCCTTGAGGGTTTATCAAATATCTTTAGTGGTATTTATCCCTCTCCTCCTCTCTTTCCTCCTAGATTGACCTCCCTCCCACATATCCAATTAAAGGCACTCTCACCATTTTTTCTGCTCCCTACATCATGTCACCTGTACTCTGATACCTAATATTGGATACCCTGTACCCAGATGACCAGCCCTCATGGTCCTCTGATCCTTTCTGGTTTCTATGGTTACTACAAACTGTATACTCACATCTGAAGATTTAGAACCAGGAACCACAGATGAGAGAGAACATACACCATCCGTCTTAATGGATCTGGATTAAGTCAATCAATCTTTTCTCATTCTATGCATTTACTTGAAAGTTTTCATTATTTCCTTTTCCATTTATAGTTGAATAGCATTTCATTGTTTGAGTGGTATGTATCCTATTTCCATTATCCATTCATCTGTTGAAGGGCATTAGCTTGTTTCTGTTTTCTAGCTATTGTGAACAGAATGGCAATGAAGATTGCTAAGATAGTATCTGTGAAGTAGATTGTCAAATCCTCAGGGCACATGCCCAGGAGTGGTATTTTAGCTCTCATTTCACCTCAAAGAAGCTTCTCTTTTCAGCAGACAGAGCCCATTATAGAAAGCCACAATTGGTCATAATTCAGAGATCAACAGATCCTGGGGAGCCCAACCCCAGTGGATAGATACGTTTACAACACAATTCCTGCATCAAGGAATAGATTGTGGAAAGACTGAAAGAGAGCCAGAGGACCAAGAAGTCTTATGTAAGAGTATATATTATACAGGGAAGATATATTCATGATACTTCAACATTATGGCTGCCTAAAGAAGACTGAATAATGAAAATACCAACAGAAATAATAACATCAAAGGGAAAATTGTACTTCCTGTCATTCCTAGACAGAACATCAGGCAACTGATGACTGCACAGAGAAAGAGAGGGGAGGGAGAGGAAGGGAGCAGGAAGGGAGCGGGAGGGAGAGGGAGGGGGAAGGGGGAAGGGGGAAGGAGGAGGGAGGGAGAGGGAGGGGGATTTCGAGGGGGACTTGCATGGGTCCTTCCTGTATGGTCCTCAGAAAATAACTGAGCTGCTGACAATTTGACTTCAGACTTCTGGCCTCCTGATCTAGAAGACATCTTTGTTTTAGGCAGTTTTGCTGTGGTGCTTTGCTATGGGTAGCCTTGCTGATGAAACATCTGGGTATTTTCTATGCCTTAGTGCACCCAAGTCCCACAGGTGAAAAAATATATATATATGAAAGAATGAGAAGAAAGGAAAGAGCTAGCTTTCATGGAAAAAAATACAAATGATTTTAAAAAAAAGCAAAGCTTTGGCTCTGAGAGCGCACTGGTTTGCTTTGGTTCTGAGAGCGCACTGGTTTGCAGTCCCTTTGTGCTTTCCATGTTAATGAAGGCGTGGTGCATTTGCCTTAAGCTGTCTGAGGATGGAAGCCTCTTCTTTAAGGCATGCA
This sequence comes from Mus minutoides, assembly GCA_902729485.2. Taxonomy (NCBI): domain Eukaryota; kingdom Metazoa; phylum Chordata; class Mammalia; order Rodentia; family Muridae; genus Mus; species Mus minutoides. Next base: position 1,999,116 of record LR749537.1, read on the forward strand.
AGCTCATCTCCATTTTCCAGGAGTACCTGGTGCTGGCTGGCCTCATGAAATACTCTGCTGCAAAGGAAAACAGCTTTGCTACATTTAGCATTTCCCAATCTTGGTTACACTAAACTTTAAACTACAGACCCCCTTCCCCACTTTTAAGGACAAAGATGATCAAGACAAGAGATTCAGAGCAGGTGGGAGAGATGGGAGTTTGCAAAGTAGAAGCAACCCATTTGTCAGAGAAAAGGTTACTTCATTTCTATAAATTTTCTAAAGACAGCTAGACTTAAAAACCCTGTGGGTAGTTGGCTGTCTTCCCACATATCCAAACTAAACGTTTCTTCATTAATAAACATACCATCTTCTCTCCAAATGGAGCCCGCAGAGCCCTGGAAACTGACAGGGTGTTTCTCTTCTCATCTTCCGGAGACATTTCTGAAACAAATGTTGGAAATTTTAAAAAAGCATAGCCTAGACAGTCCTCATGCACCCCTGGTTGTCTGAATGCACAGCAGACCAAAGCTCCTTAGCAATCCTGTGCAGAGATGGCTTTCAATTTGTCTAAAATGGCCCCACATGTAGTGCCTGAAGTCTAGAGAAAGTATTCATTCATAAAGGTCTAAGGTCATTACATCTCAGCTAGGAATGCTGCCCAAGGAGGGTAAAAGGTCTTTCCTGATATGTTGTCTTCCAACTCCACCACCTGCTAGGGATTCCAGACAGAATGAAAAGATGGCGGCTCACTGGAGTCTCCCTTTTGGTCAGTTTTTCTTTCGTGAAGAACAGCTCAGGGGAAGACAACAACTGTTGGCGAGAGAAAAACGGTGAAGAATGGGAAGAGGGTGTGCCGTTGGCCAAGACCTTTAATTTGGAGTCAACGACGCATGATCATTTAGTGAGCACATACTAGTGTCATGTCCTGTTCCAAATACTGGAGGTGTAGCAATGAACAAAACGGGCACAATTTACTACGCTTGGAAAGGAAGGTGGAGGAGGAAGTACAGTAAAAGCCTGAATCAGTAAAGGATGGCGTTCACCAGATGGTGGTATGCACTGTGTGGGAAACAGAGAGCAAGCGGGTGGTGCGCGTGCTCAAGTTTGGAGGAGGGTGTGGAATTTTAAACAGGACGGTCAACGCTGAAGAGTTCTATGCGGAGGCGATTCAGCATTTATATTCATTCATAGAATATCATGTTTGGAACCCCAACTGACACCTGCAGCTGGGAACAGATGTCAGGAGCCGGAGGATGGGGGTGCACCCTAAGCAGTTTCGTTGTAAGTTGCACACGGCTGTTTCCCCCATAGAGTCTTGTGTTGTGCGCTGTGAGTCAGTATTGTTCGACCTGGGCATGGTCACACTCGGGTCATAAGTGAGTATGGCTGAGACTTGAAAGAGGCCTTGCTGCCATCTGACATACTCAGAGAGGGGCACAAAGCAATAGCGTCAGAGGCGAGTGTGAGGGAGCTGCCTGGCACAGCGCCTTGGGCTCTAGAGTTTACTCTTCCATGAAGCTCTTCCCTTGTTTCACACCCAGAGCGTTTGGAGGTGTGTCTTTAAAGAAAGAAGGGGGGAGGAGTCAGACCAAGGGTGTCTCCATATACCACAAATTGTAACCTAACTCAATGTGTAAGCAGTACATAGCGAGCTATTCATTCCGTAATCAAATAAAACAGACAAGAGTTGTAGCCCATCAAGTAGATACCACCCTACTTTCTTCTCTCTGACTATGAATGTAAGATGGAACACCAGGAAGCTTTTTTTTTTTTTTTTTTTTAAATCTGGTCTGTTGCCTGACTCCAGAATAATAAAGCATTTAAGACTTGGGGGGGGGGGGACTTTTTATAATTTTCTTTTACAGACTAAATTGATGTAAATGAAACTACAGAATATATAACAGAAAATAAGGGCTCAGTACCTGCCAAAAATGAGAGTGCCTGTGAGCTGGGAAAGCGGAAAGAACAGAGGCCAAAATAGTAAGAGGGAAAAGGCTTATCTTTTCTACACATTGCTGAAAGACCAGTGTGTCTAGCTATGGTGACCTTAGAGCTGATAGCAGGAGGAGCAGGTAAGGGACAGACAAGGGACAGACAGACCATCAGAGCCTGTGAGGTCCTGAGAGGAGTTTAGTTTCCTTTCATCTTAATGGGAAATCTAGTTAGAGTTAAAGACACCGGCAAGGCTGATTTCTTGGATCTGGGCCTGAGGCCTTGAGCTGGAGTCCTCTCTCAATCTCTAGGGTTTTCTCTAGCAGAGGTTGGCAGAGTCCCTGTTTTAAATGATCTGACCAAAAGCTGAATGAGTCCTGACACAGAATTGCAAATTTCTCATTAATGTGACCAATGAAGATGAATTATGCCAATTGCCCAGTCAATGAGCAAGTTTTAAGCTTTCAGTCAAAGTCTAATTTCCTAGGAAGATAAAGTTTTGGTCAGGATTTTCTTGTTCAAAGTGAGGCTCCAAGTGCTTGTTAGTAATAAAGAATCTTGGGAATTTTGAGCTGGAGAGATAGACGGCTCAGTGGTTATGTGTGCACATTATTCTTGCCAAGGGCCTGAATTCAGATCCTGGCCCTGATATTGGGTAGATCACAGGCGGCAGAAATGCCAGCTGCGGAGGGTCTGATGCCCTCCTCTGACTTCTGCAGGCACCTGCACTCACACACAGGTCTTCACACACATACATATACTTTAAAAAATAAATCTTAAAATAAAGGCAGAATCTCAGGCCCCACAAAGATCTGATGAGTTCAGAACACAGGGCTAAGTTAGCAAGCCCACTAGGTCTTGAAAGTGTTTTAAGTAACTGCCCACAATCAAACCAGAGAAGCCCTGGAGCCTCCGCACCAGTGTGACCTGGAGTAACATTCCTAGAGTTCTCTGTGCTCAGTTTCCTCATTTGAAAACGTGACGTGTAAATAGGTTGTATGGTGACTATGCAGTACCTGGCAATCGATGGGTTTTTATCATTATGGAATGGTTGCTGCAGGCTGGGCACTAGGAAGTCGAGGAGATGGAAAAAGCCATGTTTCTGCTCTTTTAGAACCTCCTTTCTGGTTAGAACGATTATAATTGCTGATAACACCTAAGTTACAAGTCAATGTGTGTGAATTCGACTCAGTATCTTTACAACTTCGGGTGTATACAGACTGTGAGCCCTAATTTCCCCCATCTAAAACATGGAGATGAATCCTTAAAAAGATTTCTATATGAATGATTAAAGTCTTAAGCTCTTGCTACATTGCTCAGTAAATTTTAAATTCTTAATATTGTTAGCCATGATTATTCCATGAACAGCAGGTTACTGAAATAAGAATAGTTGGTAATGTTAAATGAATAGTTTTAAAGGGAACTGTAAAGAGAATCTCTATTTTTAAAAGGCAGGTGGAAGTCATTGCTGCTCACTGAACAGTATTTCTTTGGCTAAAAGCCCTAGATGTAGAAGGCAACTATTTATTAAATAAACTAAGCTCCTTGTAGCTAGGAATATTTAACTATTTTGCTACTGTTAAAGAAAAGAGAATGAGCAAATCAGTGGGTGGTGGCTTATTTAAATGCAATCAATGGATATATAGAGCTGTTTAATGTAGTAAACTTGGATTTGAAGCCAAGAAAGTGGAGATGAGATTGGAACTATTTCACAGGACATGTATTTCAGAGAATTCAGAAATAACCAATACACAGATCACTATCCTGGTGTTGCCATAAACACTAGAGCATCATGAACATCAATGATCATCAGATGGAGAGTGGGGGTCATTTCAGTGACAGTGACTGATAGAGGAAGTTATCAGGAAATCAAATCAGTGGCATGGGAGCAAGTTCAAGTCAAGGGTTCAGGTAGATTGTTTAGGAGGCTTAAAGGCAGAGGAAGGAGTAAAGGGATAGGTGCTGGAGAGGACTCACGAGTAGAAGAAAACAAGAGCATCCAGTTAGCCTTATGGGCTTCTGTAAATGAACACCGACTCTAGCTCACATGGGATGCCAGGCTTCATTCAACTTTCCTGCCATGACAGACTGTACAAGAGCTGCTTAGCAACTTTACACAAGTACATCATTTTTAGATTGGTTCTGGGCTCATAGCAACATTAAATGGAAGCCACAGAGTTTTCCCTGATTTCTTTTCCACAGAAATACAGACAGACAGACACACGCACACACATATGAGGGGGAGAGAGAGGTGGGAAGGGGGTCAGCATTTTTTGAGTAATCAAATCACTCGCTACAATAGTGGTTCTCCACCTCCCTAATGCTGTGACCCTTTAATACACTCTTTTATGTTGTCATGGGCCCCAATCATAAAATTACTTCATTGCTACTTCATAACTATACTTTTTCTACTGTTACATTTCATAATGTAAATATTTGATATACAGGCTATCTGATATGTTGTCCCCAAAGGGGTTGAGATTCACAGGTAGGGCACCACTACACTAGAGTGTTAAATTCATCAAATTATTTATTAAAACTGATGAAAACTGTCAACTCACTTCCATCCAAAGTGCATAGCTGCATTAATGTTTGATCATGGTGTTGTGCATTTATATTTGGACATATTCATAGTGATATGCATGTGATTGTAGGTATTGCAGTATTGTGGGGAGTCATTTCATGGTCCCCCAAATCCTCTGTGCCCCACTTCTTCAGCCTTGCTGGCTCCTAACTCCTGGAAGCCAATGGCCACTATGGCTATAGCTTTGTCTCTTATAGACTGTTGTAGAGTTAGAGCTTCTATCACTTAGTCAACTTGTTTCTTCCACAGTTCTCATGACTCGATCATTTCTCTGTGGAATGGAATAGGATCCCACTCTCTGAATATATAACCATGTATTCATTCACTGAAGGGTATCTTAATTGCATCCGAGCTCTGGCAATTATGAATGAAGCTGCTGTAAACACCCATGTGCAGGCTTTTATGTGGACATGGCTTTCATTCTTTTCAGTATGTTTGCAAGGACTGTGATTACTAGATTGTATGTTAAGAGTATGATTAGTTCTGTGAGAAACCGTCTTGACAGCCTTCCAAACTACCCAGGCCGTTTTCCGCTCCTGCTTGCGATGAATGAATGAGCGCTTCTGCTGCTGAACGTTCTCGCCAGCATCTGGATTCTAACAGGCGTGCGGTGGTGTGTCTTTGTTTTGATTTTCATTTCTCTGATAGCACATGACGCGCTGCCACTTGTCCCTCATTCGTTTGCTACCTTGTCTTCTTTCAGGTGGATCTGTGTGTGACCGCGGCCGCATCTTAACTTCGGTTATTCATTTTCATATTTGTTACACTTTTAAGAGTTCTTTGTATAATTTCCACGATATTCCTTTTATCAATATGCTCTTTACGGATGCTTTCTCCACATATGTGACGTTTTCCCATCGTATTGACCCGTATCAACTTTTGAACGTTGGAAACACGACGTAACCCTTTCGATGCAGTTTTCTTTTCCAGACCATGTTTTCAGTTACTGCCTGATGAGGGGGATGGATTAAGAGATGACATTTGGAGTTGAGCCCTACACGTGGCTTGACAAATAACAAGTGTTGAGCAGTGTTGGTGGGCATTGCTACCACCGCTGTTCTCAATACACATGGTCATATTATACGGTGAAGCACCTGTTGGTACCAATGCCTGCCACCACTTTGTCTACCCTTTCTCTGAATCTTCTCCAGGAATTTTATTTAACATTAGTTAAGAAAAGCATGATCTCTGATTTCCATATTAGACAAGGTTCAAACACTTTGACGGCCATGAAAACTCATTTTCTACAGACTCTATAGAATGATAACAGCCCAGTAACTGAACCAGTGTAAATAGTCAATAAATATACATCCCCCCAAATGTAATATTCGTATTAATTATTTGGGAATTTCATACAATGTATCCCATTACACTTGCTACCCTTTCTTCCCAGGCCCACCCCCACCCTTGTATGTTAAGTAAAGAAATTAGCATTATTGCCACCGCAGGATGCCACTTGATGTTACTCCTCTTCTCTAAGTCCCTTCCTGATTCCCTACACAGGACATGGGCTGCTTGAAACGTCATGGAATTTCATTTCCATCTTTTTATGGGACTTCAGAGTTAAGTTTCTATGTTGATTATTTTACTATCTTCCTCATCTGCCGAGATGGCTGATGTCACTTTGACTAGTATAGCTTAGTATAGTTACCTGGGAGATGGGCCTCTGGGCATGACTGAGCGGGTCCTCCTAACCTCAGAAGTTGCATTGAGAAGAACTGCTCATTGTGCGTGGCACCGTTCCCTGGTTAGGAACCTGGACTGTGTAAGTGGGAGGGGGAACTGATTCAGGATTATGGATGTGATATGACCAGCTGCTGCAGGCTCCTTACACCAGCTTCCCTGCTTGGGTAGTCTAGAGCTTGAACTTTGAACTAAAAAACTGTGACTTTTAAGTGGACAATTGCATCGTAGGAAATAAAAAAAGCACACCGTTTTGTATTTCTATGCATCAGCATTTCTATGCCTGGTGTCCCTTTCAGCCTGTAGAACTCCCTTCAGCATTCCAGGGCATTCTATTCTGATTGTGTAAGGCTCTCACTCTTTGTGGCTGATAGTGCCCCCGTTTCATTTTCTCTTTTAGATGATGGCTTTGGTTTCTAGGTAATGCATTCTAGGTTGACTCCATGTCTTTTGGTGCATTAAAAAAATACTGTTTCATTATCTTCTTGCCTGGACAGTTTCTTTTAAGAAATCAACCATATCTTCTTTTACATAATGTGTCATGTTCCCCCCAATTTCCCCTAACTGTCTACCCATCAGTTTGTGGCATCCTCACATAAACCCCGTTGGAGCACCCTCTGTGGTACTTAAACTGCTTGAGCATCCTGGAATTGTTTTATATTGTGGGTTTTTTGTTTTTCCTGTTAGATCTGGAAATTTAAAAATTTTTAATTAAGCTTTTTCCAATTATCTTATTTTTTATTCTAAATACACACAAATTGATATTTGAGGATATGGTGTGTGGGGTTTTTTTTTCCTTTCCCTTTTATCTGTGCATTTCAGTTTGGAAATAGTTTCTTTGTCTCTCAGTTTTAATCCTCTTGAGTGTTTAGTTTCATGTTAGACTTATCTATTGATTGTAATGAGGCATTACATTTCTCATTCAGAATTTCAATTGAATTCTTTTCTTCTATAGTTTTCTTGTATGTGTTGTGTTCTCTAATATCCCTCTCTTCACTATGCCTGTGTCTTCCTTCTCATGCTTACCCATGTCTATCTGTGTTGACAGTCTTGCTTATTAACACCACTGTTCCCGTGACACAAGTTTGTTTCCATTCATACTTTTTTCTCTTGTTTGTGAATTCTGGGTTTTTTTTACTCACAAGTCTAGTGGTTTTCGAATTTATCCTGGCCATTGGGAACCATACTGTCGAGTATCTGTATTTAACAGTCTTCTGAGTGAACTGAATCTAGTTCTCAGGCACGGTATGTGCTCGGGGTGTAGCTTGTCTCTTTAACTTGTTTGTCTCAGCTTTATCCAAAGAATTCTAGCATTGTATTTCCTTTGGTCAAGAGTCTTCATACTTCTAAAAGTTAGCTTTGCTGAGACTTCTCTTAAATGTGGAAGTGTTCAACAAATACTTCAGTGTGGCTCTCTGCCACTTAAATCCTACTCAGCCCTGTGTGAGCTCAAGCCCAGCTCTGGCACACAGGCTCCCACAAGCTGCCTCTCATGCCTAATGAGCTCTCTGCACAGGCACAGTTTCTTATCTGATCAAGGGTGTGAGGAAACTGTTGTATATCTTTCTGTGGAGCTAGAACATTGTTCTTGCAAACTCCACTCCCTATAGCACCTTGTCCTCCAAATGCCTGGTGTCTCAGTAACCCTGAATTTTGTCTGGGGCTTCTCTTTCCAAAGTCTTGGTTTGCAGGTACCAAAGGCAGAAATCCAGGATGATTATAAAACTTTACTCATTTGTAGTCAGAGGTTAAGGTTGACTGCTGTCTTCTGTTTTGTGGGTGAAAACAGTTCATCTTCACTGAGAAACATGAAGATTTCACTTGTAGAAATTGAAACTTAGCATATAATTCCAAGTTAAACCCTCAACACCCAAATAAAATGAAGTTTCTCAGAGACTAGCCATAAATGTTTTTACTCTCTGCTCATGAGATTGGCTAGATTTTTCTTCAATGTTTTATACTGAGAAATTTGATTAATTCTTTAAAGTTCTAACAATGAAATATATAAAATAACACCCTTATTAACTTTTATTTGCATTAATGTCATTATCTGGATGTACATCAAAAGATTTTCATGTGAGTGTTCAGAGACAAAATTGTCAGAGTAGATTTTAGAAAAATGCAGTGAATGACATTTTTTGGAACCTGATATTTTTCACTGCTAATTTTAGTTAGACCTCTTTCTAAATACTAATGGATAAGATTTTCCCACAAAAGGAAAAAAGGGAGGAAGGAAAGGAAGAGAGAGAGAGAGAGAAAGAGAGAGAGAGAGAGAGAGAGAGAAGGAAAGAAAGATATTTGCTTTCTTCCCTTGTGTCTCAGAGTATGCAACCAGTAGATCAATGTTTTATTGAAGGCCCGCTGTGTATCGACTATATGATAGACTTTGTAGGATTGTATAAATCAAAGGGGAAGAGGTTGCTTCTGACCTTGGAGGAATCTTAATACAACAATAGACAGAATGGTTGAAATAAACAGCAAGACACTGCAGTATTCATGCTGGCAGGGTCTGGAGTAGGAGTCAGGAAGATTGGATTCACTGCTTCATGTCTGTTTCCTTTAGAATAACTCTGAGTCCTGGATCTCAGCTTCTGTACCTGTAAACTATGTACTGTTTCTTATCTTACAATTCTGCCCTCGGCAATTTTGATTAAATCCAATTAGTCAATTGCAATTTCAGCACAATGATTTCTAAGAGTGCCAAATTGGTACTATTTTGCACCTCAGATTGAAAACCACTGGTCTGCACAGAAGCGGAGAAGTAACCTGGCTTACCAACAATAGACAGACAGCAAGTCAAAATCCTAGCACAAGGATCTAGGCAAAAATGGAGCAACTCCCAACCTTGACATTTCTTGTGGCTTGGTGAAGCAAAAATCAGGAGTTTCTCTGGAATTGTGGAGCGTGTGATGGGATAGAGGCCCAGTCATGGAAGACAGGAGACAGAAAACACTGTGAGGTAGACATTCTGCCAGAAGCTGCCATCTTCAGCTGAATGGTGCAGTCAACTAGTGGTAACCCTGGGAAGAGAGGGGTGAAATAATATTCTTCTCTCTCCTCCATCCTTTCGGTCTTCTCCCAGTGCTCATTCCTGATGATGGAGCCCACTCAGAAGCCATATACCATCACTTTCAGAGGCTCAAGTCAGTGTGCACAGTAAACTTGAGGATGAATGGAAAGCATTCAGTCCCAGTCATTTTTAATGACCAGAACTAAGAGACCCAGATATGAATGATGGGCATTCCTTTTCCCTCCAAAAGAGACCGTAGGGTACCAAAGGTACTGGAATGGAGAGAACCCTGAGTGTTCATCATCAGCCTCTAAGCACAGTATCGTGGCCTAACAGAATGTTCACAGTGGCCCTGGGTGTTCATACTCAGCAGGTGGTGTTAATACCTCCTGCTTCAGGGAGTCTATGGCAGAGGAAAGGGCTGCAATCTTTTTTAAGTACACTTACAAGCAAGGAATATGTCACTAGACATCCTTCACAGCTGTGTGAAGTGCTTTGCATTCCGTAGAGCCTAAAATAGTTGAGGGATAGCTATTTTTCTTCTCAAGGACAATGAATCCAAGGCTGAAACAGCTCAAGGTCTGGGCATCAGCAGTTACTGTAGAGATGGGGCAGATGCCATTCTGAAGAAGTTATCCATGACCTGCTAGGGCTAGGTGAGACACATCTGCGTATAGATACCCTTCTCTAACTGCAAGTGATAAAGAGCCCATCATGACAGAACAACTAAAGGACAAATGTTTTAGATAACAGAAACTGTATATATCTCATAGAGACATGGTGTGAATGGCAGAAGTCAGTAGGGAGTAAGAGAGCATTTAGAATTAAGATATCTGCTCTCTACAATGTCACGAGACTTTTGTCCACTGATCATGTGTTACTATCTTTTCTCCTTGGGGGATGTTTCAGGGCACTCCACTTCTATGAGCTGATGATGAAATTTAGGCCCCACAGACTTTTGGGGAGTAATCCATTGCTTCAAATTCAGCCTGTGTCCCCACTAACACATATAAGAGAATACCTTACCTGCAATGTCATTAAAATAAGATCACTGCAATTGTAATCATTAAAGATTAGGATCTGCTGAAGTAGGATGAGTCCCTTAACCAAAGGTGGGAAAGGAAGAAAAAAGACAGATGTTTGAGCTGAAAAGAGTCATGTGACAACTGAGGCAGAGACTGAATGATACCCCTACAAGCTAAGAACCACCCCGGGTCACTGCCCAATCCAATACAAGGAAGAGGCATGGAAGCATTTGTTTAGTGTAGCTCTCAGAGGGTAGCATAGGCTTCCTAACACCTGGTGTTTGGATTTCTGCTTTCTAACAAACCCCTGCTCTTTAAACTACGTAAGTTGTAGTCTTTTGATATTAAAACCATAGAAAATGAATATCCCAGGCTTCAGAAATGTTCACTGGATATACTTGGGTCAGATCTTTCAGCTACGACAATTCTCCAAGTTCTTGGGATTAGAAATGTAGATTCCCCAATCTCCAGCTCAGCCTTATTGAATGGGAAAGTCTGGAGATAGGTCCAAGGAACACATGAGCGCAAGCTCTCCTAATGATCCTGATGAAGCCACAAATTTAGAACCCACTGGGCAGTTGCAAGAGTTTGTAGGTTTCAGGGGTGTGGGGAGAAGAGTTGGGCAGTCAGTGCCAGGACTTCAGAGCTGTGAGTGTGTGGAGCTCTGACAGTTCTTGGAGAAAGGAGTTGGGAAAGAGGAAGATAAACTCAAGAAACTGAGCGGCCCTCTCCCTAGAACAAAAGAGGGGCAGCCGAAGTGTCAATAGTGCCACTAATAGGAATGGGACCAGAAAATATTGTATTTTTGTTATTGCTGTTAAAGAGACAGCCATATTCCAAAGCTCATCTTGGAGTAAGGCAACATATATTACCAATAACAAGTTGGCATAATTACTATAGTTTCTGTAGTTTCCCCCACTCTCTGGAGCAATGTTTTTGTACTGGACTTTGGGGTATATATTGAAACCCACTGGAGAGCTTTCACAAATGGGTTCTGCCTACCAGTTCTCAATCCATTGATTCATGATAAAACTTAGGCATGGGGAATTTTAAAATCTCCCCAGATAATTCCAGAATGCAGTTATATTTGAGAACTATTAGTCTTAAAATGTATCATCTCACATGTGAGTTTTAGTTATTTATTTTACTTTATTGTTTGCTAGTGGTAAGGAGTACAATTTTCTAGGTTTGAGTTTCAGAAGCAAAGGAAAAAAACAGGCAGGGTTTAACTTAGCGCTGTTTGCTTTGGTGGCATGAGGTTGTGTCTGTTATTATAGGAGACAAAGTTTAGCTCATTGAACTTAGTTTTAAAAAAAGAACATGGTGGGATAGATGTCACAGTTTCTCTCTCTCTCTCTCTCTCTCTCTCTCTCTCTCTCTCTCTCTCTCTCTCTTTCTCTCTGGAGCAGCAATGTGAGAACTGGAATGCTGTATTGTCTCCACTCTGTTAGTTCTCAGTTTTAGTTAGTGCAAATGTGTATGTGACAGCCAGCTTCCCATCACTGTAACAGAAATGCTGAGGTACACAACTTAGGATGAAGGAAAAGTTCCCTTGGCTGGTGGTTTAAGAGGACTCAGTCCATGGCTAGCTAGCTTCATTGCATTTGAGTCTGCAGCAAGGTAGAGACTTCCCAGTGGCAGGATGACAGTGTAGCAGAGAGGCTGTTCATCTCACAATAGCCAGGAAGCAAAGAGAGAGAAGAAATGGCTGGGGATAAATAAGATAGTCTCCCCTCAGATACCCATCCAGTAAAATTCATCCTCCAAGAGGGCTCTGCCTCCTAAAGTTTCCACCACTTCCTAATGATTCCATTAAATGGCAACCAAGCCTGTAATGTGTGCTTTTAAGAGACGTTTCAGTTAGAAACCACAACAGTGCATTGATGGGACTGACTAGTACTGTGCATGTTTATGAGCCAGAGTGAAAACACCAGGATTGCAAGTAACTTAATTTAGATTTAAAAGGTTACTATATTCTCAAAACCATATCAAAAAATCATGTCCACTTGACCACTTAAATCTTAGTGTTAAATGAGAATTAGAGATGGAATTGTGATTAGGAATTATTTTTCAGCTACAAAATACAATCCACCTAATCCAAAATTACATATGAAAGATGGAGTCAGATGTGTTGTTGCAGGATATTTGGTTACACGCCTTAGAACACACCTTGAATCCAAGAACTTTCTGCTTGAATATTTTAAACAGAATTAAAGTAAGCCATAGGTCAAAAGGTGGAGGGAGCAACCAGTTGGCAGGAAGTGAACATAGGATTATTAAGAAAAAAATGGAAAGAGTAAGAGGGAGTCAGGAGGATGGACAGAGAGAGACACACAGGAAATAGAAGGGAGGGTCATACAGTTTGAAGGAGGGTTGTCTTGGAAATGACATGAAATGGCTTCTGGGATGTTGACTAAAGAGGAAGATCAGCTGTGTGTTTTCTCTCCCTCTCTGAGCTAGCAGGCACATATATATATATATATATATATATATATATATATATATATATATATATATATACATGCATACATACATACATATACATATCAAGATATATGAGAAATACATAAATATTGCTTCAGGAGTGATATATATACATATCAAGATATATGAGAAATACATAAATATTGCTTCAGGAGTGTGGATGCAGGTTTGTAATTCTAGCCACTTGGGAAATGAAATATGGAGGATCAATCACAAGTCAAGTTCAAGGTTCTCTCTGACCAAATCAAGTTCAAGGTAACTTGGGTAGCTTGGTGAAATCCAGTCTCAAAACAGAAAGTGATATGAAGAGGCCTCGTATGTAATCCAGCAATAAATAGGATACTGGTCTAGTATGATCAAAGGCCCTCCATTCAATCTCTAGGACTAGAAAAGGAGCAAAGAACTGAAAGATGGAGGAAGTGCTGCTCTTCCAGTACTGGATGACAGAGTCGAATGAAGTTAGTGTGTCTGTGTGGCCAAGCAGCACCTGAGATGTATCTGAAGCTGGGACCTCCACTCTGTGTCCCCAGTGGAGTTCAGCCACAAAAGGTCCTCCTGAGGTGCCTTGTCACATTTTTGTGTATCAGCACAGGAGCAATGCAAACGGGAAGTCTTTTCACTGTGGTGCACTCACAGGTTAGATGTGCTTTGATGCTAAAGCATTACCTTCCTGCAAGGCTCTGAAGTTGTGTGTGTGTGTTTTCACAGCGGCTGCTCTAGGGACTCATGCTCTTCTCTTCACACTGTAGCAGAAGGTAAATTTCTGTTGTAACAGTAAGTTCCAGGGGGCATTCATCCAAATGGGCTGACTTCATATACCCAAATGGATACTGCTAATTGCAAAGGATAATTCATATATTCAGCTCATGAGGAATAGTGTAGGTACAGACAAATTGGCTAAGTAGAGAGGGGATGATGCTGTTCAAGAACTGGTTGCTCTTTTTAACTCCACCAGTAGGTGATTGTTTTTGTTATTGGTGGTGATGGTGGTGGCGGTGGTGGTGGTGGTGGTGTGTGTGTGTGTGTGTGTGTGTGTGTGTGTGTGTGTGTGTGTACATGCATGTGCACAAGTATGAGCTTGCATATGCCTACACACATGTGTTTAACTGGGTACAATATAAAGTAGATGCTATTTAAAGAGTTGGATGTTTACACAAAGTAACTTAAAATACTACAGGTAGAGACAGAAAAGAATGTGCACTCACACTGCTGGCATCTGCAGCCTGGCTTATGATTTATGATCTAGGAGGCTCAGGCAGTGTAGGTTTCAAGCCGCTAAATGTACATGAAGATGCCATCATCAAATAAAAGACGAAAAACTGCTTAGTCCCCTAGCTTCAGATTGTCTGGTATCCTGTTTTACTCCTGCTAGCCAGTTTCTTCTGCTCAGGACACCTATCTATAGGCTATCACTAATGCCTCTCTTAAGAAACATCTCCCACTTGGAGAAAGTACCCAAGGAGCTAAAGGGGTCTTCAACCCTATAGGTGGAAGAATAACCATGAACTAACTAGTACCCCCTGGGCTCGTGTCTCTAGCTGCATATATAGAAGAGGATGGCCTAGTTGGCCATCAGTGGGAAGAGAGGCCCCTTGGTTATGCAGACTTTATTTGCCCCAATACAGGGGAACGCCGGGGCCAGGGGGTGGGAGCGGGTGGGTAGGGTAGCAGGGCCGGGAGGGGGGAGGATATAGGGAACTTTCTGGATAACACTTGAAATGTAAATGAAGAAAATATCTAATAAAAGTTGAAAAAAAAAAAAAAAAAAAGAAACATCTCCCAAAATCTCTTTCTCTGTCTTCCACAGTAAAACACCACACCCTATTCATGACACTTTCTTGAAAGGTCTTCTGGGATACCTGCTGTACTAGTTTTATGTCTCAGTGACCAAAATACTTGGCAGAAAGGACTTAAGAAAGATTTGGCTCACAGATTTGGGGAATTTCAGTCTGTCCCAGCATAGGAGGCATGGAACAGTGGTGCCACCTATGGTAGTAGGAGTTGAAGATGGAGGCTGTTAACATGCAGAAGACCAGGAAGTAGAGAGGATGTCAGAATCAGTGACCTGCACAGGTCTATTTTCCAGAGGCTCTATGGCTTCCAAATTAATTTCATCAACTGATGAACAATCTCCCAAAACATAAGTCCAAGGGCTGGAGGGATGCCTCAGTGGTTAGGGGCACTTTCTGCTCTTCCAAATTACCTGAGATCTGAGTTCTGTTTCCACCCTCAGTTCCAGGGATTTTATTGCCCTCCTCTGGCCTCCATGTGCACCATGGCATGCATGTGGTATACATTGCTTACATGAAGGCAAAATCACTCATATTCATAAAATGTTTTAAAAAATTAAAATATGAACCTGTAGGGGACATTTTATACTTATGCAAGATCACCTGACATGCCTGCCTTGTGCTATTGATTTTTCAAATACCTTATCTTTTGGCTGAAATGACATTCTACATACAAGACATTCTCAGAGTGATTCTGCACTTTTCATGGTTTCCATGGTAGCAAGCATATTGTTAACTAGGAGTATATATCTGGTCTATTCCTGTTGCATAGATATATACAGAACCTATGATATAGGGTCCACATGTGCCAAGGATTTCTTTGTCGATTTTTTTGAACTCTTCAATTAAAATTTTTATATTTGGGGCAATATATCACCTTGTTGTCCCCAAACAGGATATTAATTGCCCTATGCCATCAAATGTGGAAGATTTCTCCAAGTAGAGACCTGGAGAGATAAACATGTAAAATATATTGCAGGCAGATATTTATCTAGAATTGCAAGGGTCATAAAGAGTGCAGTAGAGGACTGACTAGAAATGTTCCATAATTTCCCTGGTCCTTCTCCTCTGGAACATATTGACCACTTTCTTGAATGCTGAAGAGGCATTGAAGGCATTGTTAAGCTTTTACTGATAAATGTTTAATTAGCAAAAGCTACCTTCAAGTCTTTCTAATGCTATATGGACCAAATACTTGGGAAATAATAGACTTCTCTTAAATGTACTCTGGGTTACCCAAACAAAGAAAACACAACTCTGCAGAACCCGCACAGCTATTTTCTTCATGTGGTAGCCTGGATATCCCTTTTTCTGTTGGGTAAATTATTAAGTACTGTATGTTTTTCTAATTATGTATAAATGCATTTTTTTTTACTTATTGAAATTATAATGCATGCTCATTATGAAAAAGGCACAGAAATACAAACCAAGGGGGGGTGGGACACATCCCCATAGGAGCATTTTCTTTTGTAGAATTCTTAAGTGCTTTGACCAAGGATTTTGAGTGCATTCATAGAGAATTGCTAATTTCCTTCTCTCAGTATATCTCGGCATGTGCTCCCACCGAGACCTTAAGATGCTATTTTAGAACAATTGGAGAGAAACCATCACTTCACCCACCCGTAGAAAAAGCCTTACCAATCTGTTAATGAACATGATTTAGATGAAGCTAGCAGGCTGGAGAAGTAGGTGTACGTATGTCAAGGAAGATGGATCCAAGCCCTGTGGGCCAAAGCTGCAGGCGACCTGATTTGCATGCAGACTCTAACTACATTTCAATTTCCAAGAGCAGATTATACTCTGAAAATATGTATTGTTAGAACAGCTTCTGGAATTTTTTGTTACCATTGTTAATTTCTTCCAATAAGAGAGAGTCCTATAAGAATCCTGAATTGTTTGGAGTGAAATATGAAGAGACATGTAGTTTTGTACCAGGAATAGGTGTGAGAAGGCCAGATGTGGTGGGCTGGAGTCGAGAGTGGTACCAGGAATAGGTGCGAGAAGGCCAGATGTGGTCAGCTGGAGTCGAGAATGGGGTTAGGACTGAGGAGTTGGGGATTAAGAAGGAATAGAGGAGGGATCAATTTCTGATGACTACTCCTTTGACCTTGAAAATCTACCATTTCCCAGGCTGTTTTGGATGTCAGTCAATATCTAGACTAAACCTAGGCGGCATCAGCCTGGACTGTAAAAGTCATCACCACATGACCATATTATTCAAGCTTAATGTGCCTTCTTTTCTCTTATTAACGGTACCATCCATACCCCAAATTTTCAGTCTGTAATTACATTCATTTGAAACTTTGTAAAAAAAAATTTTATTCCATATTTTTAAAACCACTTTGTTGAGAAATGACTGACAAGTAATAAGCTGTGCATAGTTAATATACACACCTTAATGACTTTGGGAAAGCGTGCAGCTACGGAACATTTCCACCTCAAGGCTACATTCTAATACTACCTCCCAAGGGGACTCCCAGGCCATTCCCCTTACTCCTATTACAGTGGTTATTTTTTATGAATTTTATCTACAATACAGTATTAATAACTATAGGTATTGTAAAATATATATATATATATATTATATAAACTTATTTATCTTAGTATAACTAATTTATAATAACTGAAGTAACTGATATAACTAACATATATACATACACATACATATATACATTCATGCACACACATATGTATGTGTGTGTCTCTCCATATATATGTATATATGGATATGCATGCAGAGGTCAGAGAATATTTTCTGGTCTTACTTCTTGGGCACGAATCACCTTCTTTCTGAGATAGCGTCCCTCACTTACCTGGAGCTCAATAAATACACTAGAATACCTAGTGAGCATAGCATAGGTATTTGTCAAACATGAGCCATCTTAATTAATTAATTAATTAATTAATTAATTAATGTTTTTATTTATTTATCAACCAGAGTGCCAATATGGAATCCTGGCTGCCCTCACCTCTCTATGTAGACCAGGTTAGTCTGGGACTCATAGAGATCCTCCTATTTCTACTTCACAACTGCTGGGGTTAAACATGAACACCACCATGCCCAGAACAATGCTTTTGTATATAGGTTGGGTAGTGGTGGGTTTGGGGCTTGTAAAGCATTTTACCAATTAAGCTATCTCTCCAGCCCTGAAATTTTACGTGTTACTATCACCTTCCAATTTTTTTCTAGGACCAGGTAACACTATTCAACTCTTCCTTCTAAGCATTTGACTCTTGTATATTTCATACACACACACACACACACACACACACACACACANTATATATATATATATATATATATATATATATATATATATATATATATATATATATATGTATATATATTATTTCACTTAGCTTAATGCCCTTTAGGCTATATCTATCCATGCAGACTTAACAAACCCAGGTCATTTTAGGAGCTTCTGGCATTTGCCTTCTACTGCCACCTATACAAGAAGTATTCCAATCCTCAGTGTTCCAGGTTGGGTCATAGAGGGCAGATTAAACACAGGGAAGAAATAAACTGCTGTCCTCAATAAGCATGCTTGTGGTATGTGCCTAGGTTTCCTGAATAAAGGTATAAGTTACTCAACCCTTAGACTCTTATCTTACCTGATAGCTGTTTTCAGTCTTGTTCATCAAACGTTATCCCTTTAGCTGTGAAGTCACGGCCCCTTTGAGTGTCTTGATCCTCTTGTATTAGATTGAGCCAATGAACTGTGAATTAACATGAAGCTGAGAGACATGGGAAAAGCCTTAACATATGGGTATTTGGGAGGAATGGAAGGACGAGAGGGCAGTGATTATAGCATTGCTCGGTTTCTGCAGTGTAAACATTCCCATCCTACTGTGGCTGATTACAAACTACCACCACCACGCCATTCAAAGATGTAGAGTTGTACACATTTGGCTCTTGTGAGCCCATGTGAACTATCTCTAGCACTGCATGCTGTGAGTCATTTTGGTGCCAAAGCCTTTAGCTGCTGAACCCCGAGAGCTCACTCTCCCTATGTCGTTGCTATAATCTGAGAGAGTATCAACAGGCTGCATGCTACTTCAAAGAGCAAGAGTTCCCAGGTTTCTGGAGTGAGCAGGTCATACAAGTGAGGAATAAGTAGTTGTTCCATTTCTTTAAGTCAAGAGAATAACAGCCCAAGATAACTGACAGGTACTAACTAACTCACTTAAGGGTACCCCATTTAATACCAGTGACAAACTGACTTCTATGTTCATGTATTCTTCAGGACTCATTACTAATTAAAAGCATTTAATTATTCCATTCTGCCTCTTTCCCTACCACAAAAATAATACACTTTCAACTTCTTAGTTCAGCACCCCATATTCTGCAAATATGTTTACATGTTGCATTTTCTCTAAAATTTACTATTGCTGTTTGTGTGTGTCTGTGTGCACTCGGGCATGATGTATGTGTACCTGATGTATGTGGGGGAGGGGATTTACAAATATCAAGGCATTCTTGTGGAGATAAGAGAACAACTTTGGGGAATTCTCTCCCTTCCATCTTTACATAGGTTCTGAGTATTAAACTCAGGTTTCCAGGCTAATGCAGCAAGTACCTTTACCGGTTCAGCCACAGCACCAGCCCTGCCTTTTCTCTTACTGCCTATATTCTTTGTACCCCCTCACCAGCCCATTATGAGTCTTCTGCTTTTCCATATCTCACACTGCCTCTACCAGAAGCTTGCACTGGATCTGTAACTTGGAATGTTATGGAATATTCTTTAGCTTTGTCTCCACCTACCTCATCAGATGACTCTCACTTCAAATATAATGCTAAATTTGAACATATACATGAGCATCTGCAGAGAGTGTGCTCAGGTTACCTTCAGAAAAGATAGGTGTGGGATCTACAAATAAAAGAACATAGGACTTTTCTCTCTCTGGGTTTGGGTTACCACACTCAGTGTATTTTCCAGTTCTATCTATGGACCAGAGACTCTTCCTATTTCATTTTCTCTTTATAGCAGAATAGTATTCCACTGTTATGGGGTATGGTAGTGCACACCTTGAATCCCAGCACTCAGGAGGCAGAGACAGGTGGGTCTCTATGGGTTTGAGACCATATTGGTCTACATAGTGAGTTCTGGGATAGCCGGGGCTACACAGAAGAACTTGGTCTCCAAACAAACAGACATCAAAAATCAGCAACAGGGGAATGCCAGGGCCTAGAAGTGGGAGTGGGTGGGCAGGGGAACAGGACAGGGGGGAGGGGGGAGGGAACTTTCAGGATAGCATTTGAAATGTAAAATAAGAAAATATCTAATAAAAAATATTGGAAAAAAATCAACAACAAAAATTTCCATTGTGTCTATTTATCATGTTTTCATAATTCATTCATGTTTTGAAAGGCATTTAAGTAGTTTTATTTCCCCACTATTGTGAGATAATGGATTTGCCTGAACAGTGTCTATGGAGTAGGATATCTTTGGGCAAATGTCAGTGAGTGATATAGCTGGACCAGGAGGTAGATGGAGCACTTCACACTGATCTCCAGAGTGGCTCCAACAGTTTGCAATCCCACCAATAGTGAATAAGGATCCCCTTTGCCCATGTCCTTACCAGCATTTGTTGTCAGTTACCATTGTTGTTATTTTTGCTATCTTACTCATTCTGACTACTGCCATTGCCCTTATTTTTCTCCCAGAACTTGAAAGTAAGAGCCTACTGCTGAAGACATCACACATGTAGAACATAGGGCACGGAGAAATGTTGCTGGAACTGGCCTTGAGGTCTCCTCCCTGAGGATTAGCTCTCACAGTCTCTGAACGTGCTATGCGAGCTGCAGTAATTGTCTTAGTTAGGGATTCTATTGCTATGATAAAATGCAAAGACCAAAAGTACCTGGGGAGGAAATGCAGGTACTACATGGACTACAGTGCAGTCCATCATCTAAGGAAGTCAGGCAGGTAGGAATTCAAGGCGGGAATTGGTATAGGTCACAGGGTATTGCTGTGAGAGACCTAACCATGTGTTTTTGGAAATAATTGTGGTGGCAGTTGAACCATATATTATGTGTGTGTACTATACATGTGTGTTATCCATTTGTGTTATGCATACATGTGGACTATTCATACCTGGTGTGTGTGTTATGCCTGTGTGTATAGTATACACAGGCATATGTTATGCATGTGTATATGGTATATATATATATTCAGGATATGGGTGCTATGTGTGTATGTAATATGCATATGTGTGCAAATGTACTTCTCTATGCATGCATGTGTGGACATCAGAGTTTGACATTGAGAGTGTTTCTCCATTTCTCTTTACCTTATTGGTTTTTAGACAAAATTTCTCACTGTTCCTGGAGCTTACCAATTGGCTCACCTGGCTGGCCAGCAAGCTTACAGGATGCACTTGTTTTGTCCCATAGCACCAGGGTCACAGATGGGCATGGTTGCCCCTTGGCTTTTATGTGTGTACTGTGGATTCAAGCTCAAGTCCTTATGCCTGTGTAATAGTGTTTTATCCACTGATCCATCTCTCTACTGTTTGACATAAAACAATTATCTTTTCTAGGACACTTGAGTTGTAGATTTTATGCAAAATTCAAAATCCTAAATCACCCTAAATGATAAAGCAGAAATTAAGTCCATCCTCTGGCTCCAGTGTTCATTCTCTTTAAAAACCTGCATATTTTGCCAGTGTGGGCACTGCCTGATGCTCATGAAAATTACTCTTGCTTCTCATGGCCAAGGTACATTTTCTTATAGGACATTCCATTATCCTAGGCAAAGAAATATGTCAGATATTTTAAAAGGATTTTTCAAGAGGAAAAGGCTCTCACAATTTAAAAAATGTTAGTCTTCTTGATTTTTTTTCTTTTTTACCTACTCAAAACTAATATATCTCCACTCTCAAGATTCTCATTCACTAATTATTACACCCAGCTGAAAAGTAAGCATTCATTGAAGCCTTCACCACAGCCTCTATCCACTGGGTGCTGGTAAATGTTAAATATCTAGTAAACACTATGAGATATGTGGGCTCCTTGAAAGACAAATGTCATATGAGGTCAGAGCAACATCATTCATCAAACTGAACAACCTATTACAATGGTTTGTGGTCATAATTTATATTCAATGTCCTGTCACTGATAATAATTCAGGTGGCAAGTGTGCAGTGTAGCTTATATAATACACACTATATAATACACACTTTCAAGTGCTTTACTTGAAGTGTGTCGAGGTGCTCAAAGATGTCCAAAGTGTCTCACACCTGTATCTCCAGAACTTGGGAGGCTGCTGCAAGAGGATTGCTGTAAGTTTAGGGACAGGCTGGGATACAGACTGAAGCCCTGTACTAAATACCAGGAGAGGCCAGCCAGGGTAGTGTAGTGAGATCCCGTGTCAGAAACCACACACACACACACACACACACACACACACACACACACACACACACACACCCCTAACCCTAGCCACCCCCCAACACACACACAGGAGAGAGGTGTGAGGTGGCAGAAGTAGGGAGAGTCACATTAAGAGATAGAGACTTTATGGTTATGAATAAAATGCTGAATATAATAACAATATGAGTTTATAATTGTGTCAGAGCTTTAAAATAAAAGTAACATAAGAAAAGCAAAAGCAAATGCCATAGAATTCACACTGAAAAGGAGATAATGTCCTGAGACAGCGTAATCTTTATTCTTATATTTGAACTCTGGAGATTCACATGGTGAAAAATGTGATCACACTATAGGGAAGAAGTATTAATAATGAATTCAAACGTATTCCTTAAAATAGACACACAATTAAAGGTACTCGTGATATACATGGTATAAGAATGAGATCATGAAGTTTAGTGATATAGTTTCAGCATTATAAATGAGCTCTGATGACAGGTGGGTCTACTGGTCCATCATAACTCATGACTTGTGGACATTGTCCTAATGGACTTCTGGAAATGATAAGATTACTCACATACTCATGGGAGCAACACTTATGGATTCACAAGGGAAGGGAGTAGACATTTTCAGGTGGCAAACACAGGATGAAAAGACTATCATCATGGCATTTGTAGCCTTTTGGTGGGATTACTGGAGACATTATTACAGAGCACACAGAAGAGGCTGGTGAGATGTTGATGAGATAAAGTGAGATGACTTGAGAGCCTAGGAATAATGCTTTCAGATTAAAATGTCACACAATCTTTTATGTATCTCCTAGCAAACTGGGAGCATTCTCCAGAGTTAGTCTCTGAAGACTTAAGGTTGACATTGACCCATCTGTCTCTTACTGAATCCTTTTCATTTACACAATCATAACAGTGATATTATTTACTTTATCTTGTTGCTAGGCAAACTAAATGGGTTACAATACATAGAAACACTGAACACCAACTTGGCAGAGAGAGGAGTCTCCCTGGCTGTTTCTTCATGCAAGCATGCCCATGTCCAGGGTAGTTTTTTCTGTCTTATTTCTTGTTCAGATGATAAACAGCTCAAAGGCCCTCTGCGAAGTCAGAGTGTAGGCAACACACTGGTAGCCAGAAGCTATCACATCTTCAGCCATGTGCCTTTCTGCTTAGGGAGCTTTCTGGTGCAGAGAAGCAAATTCCAAGTGTCCTGGAATGAGAAAGTCCTGCGGCATGAGCAGTCTTCATAATGACCAGCCCGTGTCAAAACCATGGTAAATCACAAGTCCTCCTTCCCATCTTCTTCTGCCATGTCCCTGATCATTGCCAAATGGTGATATGCAAGATGATCTAAAAAAGAAGAAAAGGGTTTTGGGGTGTGTGTGTGTGTGTGTGTGTGTGTGTGTGTGTGTGTGTGTGTGTGTGTGTAAAGACTTCTTATCTCCAAAGTTTGAACTGAATACTATCTGGTGTTGTAATCAAACTGACAGCACAATTTATTTTCTGTTCAACCACTGTAATCTACTCCTCCCTTTGCCCACCGAGTGTTCTGGCCCAATTTCTTTCTAATATCTCAGGAAATGCTTTGTGAGCAAATTAAAAGGAAGTCAAGAAGAACTGATCATTATCTATGCAGAAAACAGCATATTGTTCATTTCTACTCTGGCCAAAAAAAAAAAAAAAAAAAGCCCTAGAAACGATGACTCCCTACAGGGCAGTCCTGCAGCCGTAGTCAAAGGCATGTGGAGCAAGGGACATGACATCAAGCAATGGCGAGCTGTAAGCAGCCCAGAGAGAAGCTCCTATCCTAGTTTCCTTCGATTGCTATAACAAATAGCATGGCCAAAAACAGCTCAAAGGAGGAAAGTGTTTATTTGTCTTGCACCATGTCTTAGTTGGGGTTTTACTGATGGGGACAGTCACCATGGCCACAGCAACTCTTATAAAGGACATTTAATTGGGGGTGGCTTACAGCTTCTAAGGTTCAGTCCATTATCATCATGATGGGAAGTACAGCAGCATTCAGAAAGACATGGTGCTGGAGAAGCTGAGAGTTCAACATCTTATTCCAAAGGCAAACCGGAGAAGACTATCTTGCAAGCAGCTAGGAGGAAGGTCTCAGAGCCAACCTCTACAACGAG
This sequence comes from Mus minutoides, assembly GCA_902729485.2. Classification (NCBI taxonomy): domain Eukaryota; kingdom Metazoa; phylum Chordata; class Mammalia; order Rodentia; family Muridae; genus Mus; species Mus minutoides. Next base: position 2,023,130 of record LR749537.1, read on the forward strand.
ATACTTCCTCCAAGGCCTCACCTACTCCAACAAGATCTTGTCTCCTAATAGTGCCATTCCTTGGACCAAACATATTCAAACCACCACATGCCACGATGTCATCATCCATCATTATGCGAATTCAGGGCTTCTACTTTGGTTTCCTAGGAGACAGGACTTTTCACTGTTCCAGAATAGCATTTTTTAAAACTAGAATCCTCCTGTCCCAGGCATTTCTTCTGGAAACTCTCACAGATTCTACTCCTCAATTAAATGGGTAGCATTTGAAGACTTGAAACATTCAATGTACTGGCTGGTCTCTACTCCTAACAATGCACTTTGGGGGAAAAAATTTATTGGCGCTATTAAGGTCACTAAGGTTTTGACATCCAATTGCCTGGTTTTAAATCTCAGTTTTGAAATTTATCAAATACATGGAGACAAGTTTCTAATAAAAACCTTCCAGTATGATTTATGTCAACTGAGAGACCTTAAAGGGAAATTGAAAGAATTATATCCACCAGTGGAGTCCACAGTCTACTGTAAACAGTCCAGATGTGAATGTACCTCTTCTCCTGGGTTTACTCTTTATGCACTCCCATTTGTCAGTATCCTCTTAAATTACGAGATCTGGGGCTGTGAGCAGGTGCATACAAGTGCTTCATAAACTAAAGGGCCATAAACCATTAAGTTGGACAGTTCAGGATTCGTAGCTATGGTCACAGGGCTTCCCCCTGACATCTTTCCTTCTTTATTTTAGTCAACACAGTATTTTAGGCTTTTTCTCTACCTTAATGCAGTACTTCCTTCGTTTGAAGAACTCTAAGGTATTTTACTGGTTTGAGCCTGACATGAAAAGAATGTTTTACAATTATTTTTAAAATCAAGTTCATTCTCTCTCTCTTCTCTCTCTCTCTCTCTCTTCTGTTGGTTCCCATTCATTGGGTCATATGGCAAGACAATACAGGAAAGGAGATTGTCACAGACTTTGTCTTCTTTTGTGTGGCAAAATCTATACTCATCCCATTGGCCAAGAAGCCATTTATTTCCATTTTACATATTGGTGTAACTGGGTAAAAATAGTTATAGACAATCAGAGACGAAACCACAGAACTAGATAATGACCTTCTGTAGTATATAATCATCAGAACCATGTGTTACCTATCATGGGAACTTCTCCTGGGGTCTCAAGTAACAGATAACTCAGCGTGGTCACTGTGCAATCAGCATCCAAGCCTCTAAAAACCGCCTGCCCCACCAAAGCATTCAGTTCTCATTTGGTAAGTCCACCTCTCCTCCTAGGACGGAGAGCTTGCTCAGGCTTAACCATTCCATGACTGTAATTATCAAAAGGAGAATCTCCGTTGTGCTTGCAGAGTTTTTACAAACCTAACAGCCTGTGGTTTCCCTATTGCAGGCTTTTGCTTCTTTCTTCTTGGAGAAGTCAGATCCAGTATTGCCAGGTATTGTGATGGACTTGAAGGGCACTGGAGAGATAATTTAGATAAAAACAAAACAAAACAAAACAAAACAAAACAACTAGAAGAACTAGACTTCCTGCTTTCTAGGTGCTAGACCAGTTGATTTACGAGCACCTGGGTAGATAATAGGTAGTAGGGAGATTCAAAGTGACCAAGGATCACTGTAGTACTTTAACGTTTTTGTAAGTAAGTTAAAATACAATTTTATTCTGAGTGCTTGACTGGGGGAATTCTGAATAAAATTGTATTTGGTAACACTTAGCAAGTACAGTACTTACTAGGGAAACTGTGAAAGCCAGTAATTTCAGAGTTAAGTGTGGTATTACATGGGACAAAATATCAGCACAGCCTCTTATTTCCACTTAACAGTGCATACTTTCGAAGGAGGACAGGTGTGTGGTGTGTGTTAAACAGGAATACACTCCTCATGTCTCGCAAATTCTGGTTTGCAGTTCTGTGAACTGTTTGCACAGAGTAGAATGTTTGCAAAGCCCCTTTAATCATTTATTAATCGCTTCCAGAACCAATCCTTGGTTATATGAACTCTTCACCCTCTCACTGATTCTCATCAAGAAACCAGTATGATGGCAATACTAATTTATCACCACTCTCCTGTACAGGAGGTAGCCATGGAGCCCAGCTGGAATGGCATGATTCTAAAGCCCCACTTCTACAAGGCTGATAGCAGCAAGTAGACACTGGATTCAAGTACCTGGCATGCAAGATCCACAGATACAAGGCCCAACAGATGAAAGTGAGCTGCATTGCTCCGTGTCCTGTGTCAGGTCCCATCAGGCCCATAGTGAGGTACCCTACAGTTAGATATCATACCATCGACATCTCTGTGGACCCAAGGAGGGGAATCAAATCCACTGAGGCAGTACAGGCCTACGTGCAACACCTGAAGGAGTACAGCTCCAAGCTCATACTTTCCTCAGGAAGTCTTCTTCTCCAAAGAAGGGAGAGTGTTCTGCTAAAGAACTTTAAATTGGCCACTCAGCTAAGAGGACTTGTGATACCCATCCCGAATATATACAGAAAGCCAGTGTTAGCATTTAGTCTAGGCTCCGTCCCACAGTTGCCTGCCTCCACAGGAGGAGAGACAGTCCATGAACATATGGAGAGAGGGGGGGGAATGGAATGGAGAGAGAAAGAGTAAGGAGCAAGGAGCAGGAGCAAAGGTAAGAATTAAAGAGAGAGAGGTGGGGACAAGCAGCTGCTTTTAAAATGAGCCTGCCTTTCTCTATCTCTACTCTCTCAACTCCCCTTCCCATGACCTGAATAAACTCTATCCTATACTATATCTTCATGTGCCTGGTCCCTCAAGGGGAAGGGATGCCTCAGCATGGGCCTACATTGGGCACCCCCTTCTACTACATCATATCGTGGTTCCACCAAACATATCTTTGGTCTCCCCTATCTTTTTATAAAACACAAAACCCAGAGTCATAAGAGAAGAGAAGAACTTCAAGGCTTTTGCCTGTCTTCACATGGCCAGGGCCAATGCCCAGTTCTTTGGCATCTGAGCAAAAAACTGCAAAGGAAGCTGGAGAGCATGACATTGATAAGAAAAAGTAATGCTGGGCTGGAATGTTCCAATACATTTTCCATAAAGAAAAAAAAATCATTCTAATCTATAAATACCAGTATAACCTTTTCGGGTTGAGCTATACTTACTAGTGTTAGTGTTCATCAGCCCAGATTTATTATCCAGCAAAATTCAGTTCAAAATATAATATTTTAAAGACTGTGCTCTCTTATACAGATGCTTATTTCTAATGCAGTGTTAGAATGCACATTTAATATTTTGTTCTGTCTGAACACCAAGGCCAATAGCATACAAGTCTCATTGAGTAGATTTTTAGTGTGTTTGTTACAATGAACACAAAATGAAGGCTTCTGTTGAAGGACCTTTATTTAAGTATAATCTCCTGATCTCAGCATGACGCTAGCAGGTGACAGGCACTAATAATATTTGAGAAGTTGATAGGTGAATGATACTTTGATCACTTTGGGTGAAGTATTTCTTTAGTGATTTTATTTATTTTTTGTTTTTGTTTTGTTTTATTTTGTTTCGAAACACAGTCTCACCATGTATCCCTGCTAGCCTAGAACTCACTTGAAAGACCAGGCTGGCTTCGAACTCACAGAGTCCCACCTCCTCTGCCTCTGAGTGCTGGGATTAAAGAAGTGCACCACTATACCTGAATTATTCCTTTGAGATAAAAGAGAGACCATTGCATCCAGGGAAATAAGCTTGCTACATTCTTAATAAACACACACACATACACATACACACACACACATGAAAATTACATCAAATCATTCACATTTTCACTGTTTATCATTATTCAAATTTGGTGTCTTTCAAGTTGTTTGACTTGCATGTGAAATACACATTGAATCGCCTAGTTGTACAGTTAGAGATTATTTTATTTGCTTCTCCAACCCGGGCATCTGGAGAACATCTTGATGGATCTTTAGGTCCACATAGGACTTGAGCTGCTGAAGACATTTGATGAGTATGGTCAGCAAACTGTAGAGCACCTTTGATTATTTATGCTATTCTGTATCTTGTTTTTTTACAAAACAAGAGCAAAGGTCAAAGCCCAAGCCCCAGAGGCAGGCTATGAATTCTACTAACAGCTTTTATTTTCCATGTCTCTGGAAACAGGTGGTGCAGTCAGCTTCTGTTCTGTACAAATATTAATGTGTTATGTCTTGGAGTCGTCATGACTCTTTCATGAGCTGGAGAGAGTAGATGACAGAGAGTAGGTCCTTGGGACCATCTTATCCCTGGCCCTGTCTTGCCTGACTCCTCACTGCTTCCTGGCTGCCATACACTCTGCAGCCACCCCTACAATCTGCTCTCACTTTCCTGATGCTCCGCTTCCTCTCAACCCAAAGCTACGTAGCCAGACAACCACAGAGTGATACCTCTAAAACCATGAGCCGAGACAAAGCGTTCCTCCTCTGAAGTGCTTCTGTGAGGTGTTTCCACGGTGGCAAGGAATATCCACCAACACTACTGACATCCTGATTGAATATTTTAAAAAGTGATCAGTGAATTAATATTCTCTGCCTTCTCAAAACACATAAATCCTCCCTTCTAGAAATTATTAGCTTTTCCAATAAGGCACTGTTATATATAAAATGAATATGTCACGGTTAGAAAGATGGCCAGCAGTTGAGAGCCCTGGCAGCTCTTATAGAGCACCAGGGATTCATTTCCCAGCATGCCATAGTAGCTCACAACTGTCCCAGGTTGCAGGGATACAACACACTCTTCAGGCCTCCTTGTGGATCAGGCATGCATGTGGTACATGGATTAGCATGCAGACAAAATACTCATACATATAAAAATATAAACAAATTTGTAAAACTTTAAATTCCCAAGTCACTGCTCTGCAAATTTACTTCTGACTGTTTTGCAGGTTTTGATTTGCTTCACAGTCCTACATTTTCTCACCATGTTTTCTAAATGAATGACATTTATGTACTATGATTCTACTGAGTTCAAAGAAATTCTTTTGTGTCTCGTAATTTCAATAGGTACTTATAATTTTAGCATGTGATCATAGATGTAATATATGTAATGTGGATCTGGAGTACCTCAGAAATAATATCTTTTTTCTTAACAAACAGAAAAGTGTGGTTTAATTATTCTTATTGTTAAATGGTATGCAATTGTAGTTTTGCAAGATAAACAGAATGTTCTGGAAATGGGTGATTGTGACCATTACATAACTGTGTGAACATGCTTAGTGGCACTGGGCTCCACATATGAACTGTTCAGATGGTTAATTATACCTTTATCTCACAAAATACATAATAAATGATGGTGAACACTGCTTTGGAATGCATCATGCTCTATTCTCAAAGGATGTTTGTGTATCCATCGAAGTTCCTTGTATAGAAACAAATGTTCTCTACTATTTCCTCTGTATTCTCTCGTTGATCCATAACACTACAATAATATATTTTGCGGGTGTATTTGCAATCATCTAACATTTATTAAGAATTTAGATTGTGCCATACACTCTACTAGAAGCATTATTTACCCTGAAAATGAGAGATGAGTTTTACTAGGGCTGACGTGGAGAGTCAAGCAGCCCAAGAGAACCCAGAACACACCATACGGACAGTGCTGGAATTCCTCACTGACTTCTAAAGCAAAGTTCTTCATCTTCCAGAAGCATTGGCATCGGTCGAATCCTCCACACAGAAGAATTTCTTGGGTAAATACAGTGTATTACATTTTATCAGTCAATATTAAAAATTTTGGAAGATTCTCACTAAATTGTAAAATGTGCTTTCTTGTTTTGGTGTGTGTGTGTGTGTATGTGTGTGCACACGTGTGCATGCATACAAACATGCAAGGGTCAGAAAACACCTTGCAAAAATCAGTTCTCACCTTCTACCATATGGGTCCCAGGAATTGAGTTTATGTTCTCAGTCTGGGCATCAAGCTCTTTTACCTTGTAAGACATCTCACTGTTGTTCCACCCTGCCCACCTTTAAGTTTTTATTGTTCTTTTGTGAGTTTCACATCATGTACTACAAACCCACTCATCTTCCTGTTCTTTATATCTGTCCTCTGCCCTTAAAACACCCCTCCTAAATAAAATAAAACAGAATAACAAAAACATCTTGTCATGGAAGCCATAGTGTATCACAGTGTTCCAGTGTACCTTTTGTTCCACACAACTTCACTTGCAAATGTTTGTTGCAATGAGTCATTAGTCTGGTTTGAAGCCCCTGGCTTCTGTGATTCTTTCAATACCACCACCTCACTGTCAGATATCCTGTTGTAGATCTGTGTCATGGAAATCTTGCAGCTTTGAATCTGCAGGATCAACTCTTCCATGGATTCCAGCCCTTTTATGGATTTATAGATGGGATAGACGTTGGGTTGTACCAACTCAAAGCCTTGGATCTGGGTCTGGAAGGCAGCTGAGTTGGTTAGCCCAGCAGCATTCCTACATCCACACCATTAGGGTGAGCTTTCCAGCATTGCCCTGACTAGATCATTTAGTGCTACAGCTGATAAGGGGCAGGGGCAGCTCTCTTGCTCCTATGTTCTCAGGGCCAGCTTACCTATGTCTTCACCAGCAGGGCCAGTTCTACTGTGATGCCCAGGTGAGGTACAGGCCTACTCTCCAGAATGCTACAGCCTGTGGGAGTGTTGATAGGCCGCAGCATACCTGCTCTCCTGACCTCAGGGCCAGCTAACCCATTTCCCACATGAAGAGAGCGATAGAACCAGCTCACCCACACATCCACTAACAGGGCTGGCTCTACTGTGCTACCCAGGCAAGGTGCAGGACCCATTCACCAGAGTGCTACAGCCAGTAAGGACTGGTCCAGCACTTCTGGTTCTCAAGATTGGTCATGGTCAGCTCTCCTGTCTGACATAAGTGTTGAGGGTCTAGGGGGAAGGGTCCCTACCCAAGCTACCCCATGGCAGACCAGGGACAGGGCCATTTCTCCAATCCATGGCCTTAAGGGTGAGCTCACCTATTCCCCCTCCATAGGGGTCTACTCTACTTTTCTGCATAACAAGGAGCAAGGCCTTCTCTCCCAAGTGTGGTGGCTTCCAAGGGGCACGCCAGCTCAGCACAGTGCCTCAGGACTGGGACATCTGAATGGCCTTTGGTAGTAATATGGGCCTGGGACATCAACATAGATCCCAGCTGCCACATAACAATGGACCCACATATAACCCCTGGCAGCAGTCTGGGTCTGGATGTCCCTATGTCCTCAGATGGTAGTTCAGGCCACTCAAATCTGCCTGTTCCCGCTCCCTTAGTAGAATGTCCCTTAGATAATCCACATGGTCTCAGGTTGCAGTCCAGACCACAGACATCCATTTGACCTTTGGCAGTAACTCAGGCCACAGACATCATCACAAAGCCAGATCCAGAAGGACCAAAGACCCAGACTTGGCCCTTGGTGGCAGCCCAGGCCAGGACCTCACCATCGCCTCCTCTCATCTGCCTGCTCCTCACTGCCATCAAGTCTCCATTTCCACCTTTTTCCACAGAGTACAAAACCTCCAGCTTTGCTTTTTTTTCCATCTCTCTACCGTGAACTCCACCTTTCCCATCTTTCCATCACACATTTGTCCATCATGGTGGCACTGGCAGAAGGTACTTGGGTCTCTTAGCCCTGCCCACTTCGGCACACACTGGTGGGTGGACGGAACACCTCCCTAACATGCTCTGATGAAGATCAAAAGCAACAGCCATTTCCCAGCTGCTCACTGTAACACCGTCCTTTGCAGCAGCAAATATGTCTTGACACATGCACGTATGAAAGATATAAAATGTACAGTGGAGGAGAATGAACATAACCATATAGAACAGACACTCATCCCAATGCACCTAGCATGGAAGTCACCAGGCTGCTCCTCTACCTTAGAAATTCTGCAAGACAACAGGAAGAGAACTGGAAGGACATCCTAGAAGAAAAAAACCATGAAACCCAAAAAGAGGGAATTGGAAGAGAGACTGGCAGTGTGACTGAGCATTCCATTTCAGGACAGAGTGAGAAGCAGGAAAAGATGCAGGGCTGGGAGCAACTCCGTACAGGGAGAATTCTCAGTATGGGGAATTTTGGAATGTGGGTGAATTTAAAAATGGGTGGACATTTATTTTAGTTTTTTTTTTTAAGTTTTCCTTTTAGGTTTGGGGGATTGCGAAAACCAGAGATAAAGCAAGCAAACACCTCACGAAGAACATGAACTTTAAATTATTTTAAATTATAATAAAATACATAGAATATAATTTTTAAAAATGCTACAAAAGAAGAATAGCCTGCCTTTCCCTTGCAGGATTATCTTCCTATGTATTATCAAATTTCCTTTCTACTTGTCCACCTTGTAAAATGTATCTGCTATCAAGACTCTAACTAGCAAGGCCAATGACTTGTATACAAAGACTTGAATTAGAAGCTTAGTCAATGGTTGTAAAACCTCTTTGTGCTTTCAGGTTCCAGTCTGAAAATGCGATCATAAATATTGAGTAAGGGTATTTTCTTAGCTGGAACAGAACTGCTACATAATCCTGACATCACAAGCAATTAGCACTTTGGTCTGACAGAGTTTATGTGTGGAAGAGTGACCTTTCTTCTTCTATCCTTGACACTACAATTGGTTCAGCTATGGTCTCCTTCCTAGCTTTATTACCCAATGCGATGAACAAAGCTCAAATGCACTTAAACAGACCTAACTCATCACTATGTGTTTGTTTCCTCCAGCCTGAGATGCTGGGTCCAGATGCTGGTTGTCATCTCACCAATCCAGCTATCAGTTCTCTTAATCAGCCCCCAACCATTCACTTGATCAACCAGGAGTACAGTGAAAGCCATAGGCAGAAGTAATGGATGCCTCAAAATGTTTTCTTGCCTTCTGATGGGATAATTAAGAATGAGTGGGGAGAGGATAGGAGAGAGGAGGGAGGAAAGGGAGAATGGGAGAGAGAATAAAGGAAGACGAAAAGGGGGGAAGGGAAGAAGGCAGGAGAGAAAGGGGAGGGGAAGAAGAAGGGAGGGAAGAAGCTGACCCGGCAAAGGAAAGAGGAAAACACTGTTCATTGGCCAAGGCTGCCTTAACAAAGCACTGCACAGTGAATGGCTTAGCCAAAATGAATGTGTCCTTTTACACCTTTGGAGGCTAAAAATTCAAGATCCTGTTGTCAACAGAACTGGGTCCTTCGGAGCTTCGGAGGCAGAAGAGAAGGGTGTCTTCCTAGCCTTTCTCCCTAGGCTGTCTGTGGGTGTGCTGTGGGCTTCCTCTGTAATTGTCTGCAGATTTCCTTCTCTTCTAAGCATTCCAACTATATTGGATCAGGACCCACCTTAATGCCCTACTCTTTGAAAGCCTGTCTCTAAGTACACTCACACGTTGAGGATTTGGGTTTCGGATTTTGGCATAGGAATCCAAATGTGATTCATCCCATAACAGCCCTCTCTTCTGCTCTTATCAACTCATAAAGAATAGTTAGAAAACCTTCAAGTAACCATACATAAAATCATTTAGTCCAAACCAGAGTGAATCACTGTCAATATTTTGACATGATTTTTTTTTCAACTTCATTCTTTTGGTAATGTGTAGTTTTGTTTCCTGCACATGATTGAAATCATACCATGTATACAATCTTGATCTAGTTTTTGGGACATATGCCTGCTGAGGCTCTTCATTTCATGAGTATTCATATCTATGTTCTTCTTTTAAAAGATCCATTTTTATGTTCTAATTTCATAACACTTATTAATATAGTAGACATAATTATTTTATATTGAATAATTACCCCTTTTAGTTTAAAATATTTCATTTACCCAAGTTTCTATACTTGCTCATTGATTTTTATCAACACCAATTTTATTAAGGTTCTCAAATATGAAATTGTGATGTTTATCATTTGCATTTTCTTATACATTTTTTGAAATTTGTCATGTTGCTTTTATTTTTTTTCCTTGATATGATTATGCTTTTAATATTTGCAATTTTAACTGAATTCACAAAAAGTACATTTTCCTTCTTTAAACATACTTATTTTTTTTAAAGATGTATGTCTATATGTGTAAGCTTGCATGAGAATGTGTGCACTACATATATACAGGAGCCCATGGAGGCCAGAAAACAGTGTTGGATGCCCTGGACCTGGAGTTACAAATGGTTGTGAGCTGCCATGAGGGTACTGGAAATTAAAACCTAGTTGTCTGCAAGAGTAGAAAATGCCCTTAGTGACTGCCCAGCCCATAAATCATTCTTCTTCTTAAGAAATAGATCTTGAATCATGCACTGTCAACTACCCATAAAATTTATAGTGAAATCCACTTATATTTTATTAAAACATGAGGGACTGAGATTAACTTTGCTGCTCATGCTCCTACCTCATCCTCTTGAGAGGCTGATGCTAGAGATGAGTGTCATCATGCCCAATGGAATTCTGCCTTTGATCCTTATGAGCTAGGCTTTGGAAAAATAGTCCAGTGATAGGCTAGTGTACCTGGTGACCCTATGCAGTTATATAACTTGGGCTGTGCATGACATGCACCTTAGAAAAATCTGTGTGGGAGGGGCTTTGTGGGTAGAAGCCTCCCACCTTGGATGGATAGATAGATCTCTATAACTTTGGAGGCCTTAAAAATAAGGTTCAGGCTTTTTTTTTTTTTAAATCTGAAGAAAATAGTTCTTAGTCACGAAGATGAAAAATTGAGAACAATGATCATATTTCAGTGTTGGCTGCCGTAGATAAAAATGATGCTAAATTTCATAAACTTAAGTGTTCAGTAATTGAAGTAGATGAACTAATCTACTCTAACTAATAATGACGCTTGTTAATTTAGTGATTGTGTGTGGGATAAGAAGGGATGAGAGATAGAGGAAGAGAGAGGAAAGAGAGACAAAAAGTCAGAGGAGGGGGAGTTCATGTTCTTGTGGGTACCAGCACACGTGTGTATGAGTGCACACACTGCTGTGTGTTTTCGTGTGTATAGAGGTCAGATGACAGTCTTAAGTGTCTTTCCTCAGGTGAGTGCCACTTTTTTGGGTCTGTAACATCACCAAGTAGCTTAGGTTGGCTGGCAAGTGAGCTACAGGTATCTGCCTGTCTCTCCTTCCAACCTTATCATTGTTGGGATTGAAAGCATGGCTCAACCATACCCAGTTTTTTAAATCTTGAGTTCTGGGGAAATCTCAGGTCCTCAAGCTTGACAGCTAAGCATTTTATAAACTGAGCTATCAACCCAGTTCATGATACTTGTTTAGGAAAACAAACAAACAAACAAAAACAGAGCAAATACCTATAGTTCATTCTTAATTCAAGAAATACAAATTATTGCATCGATTCTGATTGTGACTTTTTATATCTATATTTACCTACATGGGAAAAAACCAGAAAACAAAAATTAGGACAAATTCTATCATTTGTAAAAGTTATTCTCAAAATTTGTGGTTACATATAATAATTTTTCTTAATGCAACCAAAAGAAAAGAGCCACAGCTTTAAGAAAATTAGCAGTTAGTGCTTTTAAAGGTCAGAGCATTATTCCTTTGAATGAAAAACAATTTTTTAAAAAGGGCACTGCAAGCCTTAAGTGCTCTGCCCAGATTTGCTACTGAGAGACTGACTGTGCTCTTTGTCACACATCTCTCCCTGTCACTCTGCATCTTTTCACCAAATCCGCCCCAGTGCGCTGCCCGACCAGTTGACCGTAATCAGCAAGTCCGGAGAGGTTTCTTCTCTCTCCAACAGTAGGAATCCACAAGAATGGTGGTTTTCACACAGGGAAATAGAAATTGGTGGCAGGTGGTTTTCAGTCATTTTGACAGCACCTCAATTGAGCTGGCTCCACTTTCTAAAGCTCAGCAGGGGGTCGGGGAAATGGCTCAGTTGTCATCACTATCTGAGGACTTGCCCTTTTCGGGAATTTCCCTCAAAAGCTTGCCTAATGTATGGTAAAAACCACTGGCTGCCTTGAACAGCAGACAGAACATTAGAGCAGTGTCATGGGGCTATTTAGCTTCACCTGGAAGTTGTTTGCGGCTGTGTTTATTCCAAGAAGGCTATACGTGAATCTAATAAGATAGGAAGCATATTTTTTCTGATAAGTTCAGAGGAGACTCCCATTTCTGATCCAACACCTTTATTAATGTCAGGCTCTGGAAAAAGAAAATATAAGGCAAACAGACAAAATCAAAAGACGATGACATTGACATTGAACTGTTGCTTATAATGGTAGCACGGAACAGGTGAGTCTTTCAACTAGGACATGGCTGACTGAAGAAGCATTAATATTTGATCCTAGGCTAACATCTCCCCCAAAAAGCCATCACACAACACATGATGAATGATAAACACAATGTCTTGGCTTCAGACAATTCTCAAAGCCTGTTCTATAGATATGGCTTTCAAAGCGAATTCACGAAGCCATCATTTGAAGGAATAATTGGGTTCAGATTGGATATAATTGTTTGCCTCCTGTAGTCTCTGAGTTCTCTTTTATGGTTCTCATTGATTTTATACTTTATTATTGAAATGCAAATGTTTGGCAGTATATAATCTAAGGACTAGGCACCACCATTGTTCTGTGGTGAAAAAGTCACTAAATCTATGTGAATTATATATTCAGAAATGTCTGGAAGTTTGACTCATGCCTTTCTCTTATTTTCCCAGCCTTCTGTCTGGTCTTGATCGTTCCTGAGGGAAGCCTGAGACACCTCGGAGCGAGAGGGAACTGGAGATGGCAGATTTGCTTCTGAGTCCTGGATCTGAGAGGGCTGTTCAGAGGCAGAAGGGAGGGAAACGTCAAGACTTTAGACACCATACAGAAATCCATATACATTGAATAGCCAAAGAAGAGGCAAAGTAGTGATGGGAACAATGAAAAGGCCAAAGACCCAGGAAGAAGACTCTTCAGGCAAAATGGCCATGGCTAGAGGCTCTACTCTCTGTGTCTTTCTGTGCCTTGTTTGTGCTTGAAATAGTCTGATGGAAGAACAGCAGGAGGGGAGCTTTTGGATTGTTGTAAAACAAAACAAAACAAATCCAAATGCTATGAATTTGGTGACACTTATTCCCATGGCTTGGGAGTCACGAGTAACTAACTAATGGAATGTTGCTGAGCTAATGAATCCCAAAGCCAGGGCAGAAGAGGACAGGGATGCAGCTCCTGCCTGCTCTACTGGAGCTCTAGCCTAACATCTGTCAGTAGTCAATTTGCCTTCCTGGGAGCAGCTGTGATGGGAAGGAGACCAAGCCATGTAGTAAAGCCTCATAGAAGAGCTCTGACCCTCAGCCCCAGGTGGTATCAACCACTAGGCATGACAGCAAATATGTCTTCAAAAATTTCCAGGGCCAGTATTTATAACAGCAACTGAATTGAATGTTTTCAGTTAAGATTCCAGATTGCAAAAATCAGCATTAATCTATCTCCACTGGGTCCTGATGATAATCCAACAGTTATTTTGTTTCAGTCAGTTTTGAAATTTGAAGCCTCATATTATAAATTTAGTAGTTACTAAATTTGGGTGTGATCTTACCTACCTGTAATTCTGGTACTCTAGGCCTGAGGTAGGCAGATTACCATTCTGAGGCCAATCTGCAAGCCCCTCAAGGCACTCAAGTGGCTGGGCTCTCCCCTCCCCACTACTCTAATAGCTGTAAAGACCATTTTTAGCCCACTCAAGACACAGGTGACTAACCTCTGTCCTACAAGGAAAAAGGCCAAAGATCAGCCCACAGAATCTCTCACCAATCCTTGAGTTTGTCCCAAGATTAGGCCACAAAAGCCCTCCAACCCTGGGCCATCCTGGACAGCTCCAATCTCTGAGAAACCCTATAAAAATGTGTGCCTCCTGATTAGATTTTTGCTGCTTCTCTCCAGAGACAGACACCTTCTCGTGTGTGAGGTTTGTTGGGTGGTGTGACTTTGTGTTATTCCTCGGTTCCTGACTGCCAAGGTACCATTTCCTTCATAGCTTGAACACATATACAGCCTAGACTATGAAGTGAGTTCTAGACCAGACTAGAGATGCTGTATCAAACATACATACAAATTAAAGGGAAAAGTTTAAAAACAAAACAAAACAAACAAACAAACAGTATCTGCAAGTTCACTTTGCTTTTCAAACCTATATTCTGAAAGTCTTAAGCACGTCTCTCTCTTTAGAGGGCAAGAAGGTAGCAATGGATCCATTTAAGCTACAAGACCAAATTCCTAATGGAAGAAATAGAACAGGCTAATCTGACATTTGTAAATTGAGATCCCAGCAAGAGTTTGGCTAAACTCAAAATCACATTAAAAAATTGAAAAAAGAGAGAGAACAAAGAAAATCGAAAGTGAGTGGAATTCACAACAGTCATCTGTTAGGGTTTGGGTTGGTTGGTTTAATGATTCATTTTTACTTTATGTGTGTTGGTGTTTTGCCTGGTGTGTGTCTGTGGACCACCCATAGTCCTGCTGCCTGGAGAGGGCAGTAGAAAGCATTAGTTTTCCTGTAATGAGTTACAGACAGTTATTAGGCACCATGTTAGTGCTGAGAACTGAGCACGGCTCCTCTGGAAGAACAGATAGTGCTCTCAGCCACAGAGCCATCCCTCCAGCCTCAGTTTTTGTTTGAATTGCTTTATTTTGTCATCGAGATACAATGTATGAGAGGACACCTTCAAGGAGGCAGGATTATTTCTGCTCCAACATTTCACTCAACGTCCAGAGCATCACTGACTCTGGTCTGATGTGGAGGGAGAACATCATAGCATGGGGAGCTGGGTGCTGTTTCATCTCAGGGCAGGTGGGAAATAGATGGAGGTACAGCCTTCAAAGTCTTGATACCCAGGGACTACTTCCTCCAACTAAGCCTCACCTTCAAGGGTTTTCAGGACCTCCAAAAATAGCTGAGGAGCAAGTATTTAACACATGAACCTACAGAGAATATCTCTTATTCAAACCATAACACTTTTCTTACATTTTTTTTCCTTTTTTATTGGATATTTTCTTTATTTACATTTCAAATGCTATCCCCTTTCCAGACCCCCACCCCAAACTCCCTATCCCATTCCCACTCCCCTTGCTTCTATGAGGGTGTTCCCCCCCCCACACACACACCCACTCCCATTCCCATTCCCTGCCATCAGATTTCCCTACCCTGGGGCATCAATCCTTCATAGGATCAAGGGCCTCTCCTCCCACTGATGCCCGACAAAGCCATCCTCTGCTACATATGCAGCTGGAGCCATGTGTCCTTCCATGTGCACTCTTTGGTTGGTGGTTTAGTCCCTGGCTACAAATCTTGATTTTTTTTTCAACAGGGTTTTATTCTATATCCCCGCTGGCCTGGAACTCATTATGTGACTCAAGATGGCACCAAACTCAGCAATTCTCTTGCTTCAGTCTCCCTACAATACATTTTAAAAGTAGAAGATGTGGCAATATGTGTCTGAACTGAACAGCATGGTGTGTGTGTGTTGTGTGTGTGTGTGTGTGTGTGTGTGTGTGTGTGTGTGTGTGTCCCTGTGCATCTTCCTATAAGCATAAGTGCCTCCTAGTGAGAGATCCTGAGAAAAATGTAACAGGTCACAAAGACCCTGAAACTGGGAAGAGAGATTTCACTATTAGCAGAAAGTCTTTACGTAGCTGAGTATAATAGCCTGAATCTGTGTGTATGCCCATATTGTTCTTTCAATTCATGTATTTGCCATCTGATACAGCTTACTGCCAAGTGTTTGTGGTTTGGTTGATGGATTGAGATATAGCTCACTGCCAAGTATATGTGGATTTCACTTTGCACCTGTGCACCTGAGCATGGAAATCTTCCATGTACCCATTTCTTCTGTAGAAAGAATGGATATTGTCAGATCAGGAAAATCCCCTACTCCCTCCTCCTCCTCCTTTCCCCCTTGAGGGCCCATAAATATCGGGTCCTCTTTTCCTTTGGGGTCAACTCCTCTATCTACTTCTGGGATATGAGACATCCCCAGAGCTCCGGCTTTCCCCGAATAAAGCCTCATGTGACTTCATCAAGACCATTTCTCCTGAGTGATTTGGGGTGTCGCCTTTCCTGAGTCAGAACCTGAGAGTCCTTATGTTCTGGGTCTTTCACTAGGACCCAGAAAGGCAACAGGAGCTTGCCTTGAATTGACTCCATTTTAAATAGAAACAAGGTTAAAGTTAATGATAAAGCCAAGATAGAACATATCTGCATAAAGTTGCATTGCATGACAGCTTTTGATATTTTACTTCTAGAGACCACCAGAATATGGTACCTGACTGAATCAGCCAGAGTTAAGCTGGCCGTCTGTAGTCATTTTTATTAGCATTTTCTTGCATTTCAGGGACAGTTCTTTCAGCATTCCAACCTTCTTAGATATAGACAAAGGTAAATAGTCCCACAAAAAGTCATTGCAATAGAGATACAATTGATTATGGTTTAATTTAGAGGTTTCAAGTGATTAAAGACAGCTGCTCAGGATGCTTAACTCTGAGAGTGAATACATTCTACTATAAAAGTTGATATCTTTAAGCTGGTGATATGACTTAACAAGCATGCTTGATGTCAAGCCTATATACCTGAATTTAGTTCCCAGGACCTCCACAGTGGAAGCCAAGAAGCAACTCCTGAAAATTATCCTTTGATCTACACACTCTTGTATGGTGTTCTCCAGTTCCCTCAAAACTAAATAAAATTAATTTTGAAAAATGATGAAAAATAGCAGTTTTTGCCTTACCCTTGCAAATGGGAAATAGACCGGGTCGTCTATGAACTAGTGAGGGATGAAGAAGCAGATGCTCTGAGAACATAGCACAGAATGATGAACAGGAAAAAGATGGTCCAGATGAAGTCCTGTCATTTCAGAAAATACAACCAGAAGTCTCTTAGTACGGAGTTCACATTTGCCATTTTGTCTACGTAGCTTGGCGCTTGAGTACATTCCCCCATGATGAATTGTTCCTCTCATTTAACCTGCATTTTGTTGGGTTAAAGGCTCTTTGTTAAACTCTAGGGTTAAAGCTATCTAGATGACAGTTTAAAATACTAGGAACAGAGTTACGCACAGTCTTGCCAGGAAGATCAGAAAATAATGTTTTATAAAGTGGGCTAAAGGTTATACTGGCAAAGCCATAGCTCAAATGATAAGTTAGAACTGTTACTGTGGGAACAGGAATGCTCTCCCTGAACACTGGGAACAGATTCCAATGCTGGTGATGGTCAAACAAGCCATGTCTTTCCTTCCTTCTCCTTCCACCTTCCTTGATTCCCTTCTTCCCTCCCACTTCCCTCTGTCCCTCCCTCCGTCCCTCTGTCCTTCCCCTACTCCCTCCCTTCTTTCCTTCCTTCCTTTCTACCACCTACCTTTGGCATATGGTATCTCAGGCCAAATTTTAACCGGATGCATCTGAAAGGTCAAACAGAGTAAATGCACCTGATTAGTTAAATGTGGGTGTCATGGAGCAGTTTCCTCTATGATTGAAACAGTCCACTCTGCGGGACAGTGCTTCCAGACAGAAAGTAAACAACTCAAAATAGCTTTAGGAACTCCCTGAAAATAGCTAGATTTACCAGATCCCCACCCCCCAAGTGTAAACAAAAAAGACCACAAGAGCCACTCTCAGAATAACCAAGCTGCAAAGAAGTCTCAGAAAAGCCCAGATGCATAGAAGAAGTAGAAGCACATAACTGCCTCTAAGAGGTTAAGACCAGCTGATTGACATGGTAGCATACTCTTCAGCCTGCTGAGTGGCTGCCAAGCTGTGCAGTGTGCTCCAGGTTTCAGCTTCTGTAAACTGTCCTTCATGCTGTGGAGGGCTTTCATGATGCAGCTGTCTTGGAGTCATTTCTGCTCATGTAAATAACCCTTCACCCATATTATTGTAAGTAGCCCCAATACAACTCATGCTTAACCAAGTTGGAGTTTAGAATTATCTAAACTTTGGTCTGTCTCGGTGGTAATAGATGTGTGGGCTACATCTCCCCAGGAATGTCTGTCACACAACAGGTACCTAAGCCTAGCTTCAAGGGATTCCAGGAAAATGATAATTAGAATTTTCAATCACTATCTCCACTCAAGATTCAAAATTTAGGGAATTAGTTAAATATAGAAATACCGTAGAGTTGTAGTTTGGGTGTGGTTCGAATGTGACCCCTCAGTGGACTATGGGTTGGAAGCTTAGTTCCCAGTGTGTTAGTGTTGGGCTGTGATGGATATTCCCAGAGGTGGAACTTAGAAAGAGGTAATCCAATCACAGAGGCATCACTCTTATGAATGGACCAGCGTTGCCTGATGGAAATTGTATTCATGTGAGATCAGATTAGTGCTAAAAGAGTGAGGTGGTACAAGGCCTGTCTCCCCACTATCCCACACTCACCCCACACATATCTGCATGCAGCCTTTTTTATTTCCTCTTATCTATCATGTTATAATGAAGCCCAGAGGTCCCTCAACAGTGGCTATATAGATGAGACCACAGAATTGTGAACTCAGCGTCCAAAACTGTGAAAGTGAAATTCTTTATCAATGACTGAGTGCCCAGTACTCTATTACAGAACCATAAAACACATGCCAAATGAACAAATGACAAAAATACAACTAAGAATGCCAATCAGGAGATGACAATTTTTAAAAAATTTCTTTCTTTCTTTCTTTCTTTCTTTCTTTCTTTCTTTCTTTCTTTCTTTCTTTCTTTCTTTCTTTGCTTGTGTATAGACATTGCGTAGGTGTGCATCTGTGTGAAGGACGAAGGGCAACTTGCAGAAGTCAGTTCTCTCCTGCAACCTCATGAGTCCCAGAGACTGAACTCAGGTCAGCAGGCTTGGCCACAGTTGTGTCTGCCCATTGGAAATCTCACCCACTACTGAATTAACAGCTTGACAAATATGTTATATTCATTTTCTTGTCAACTCTAACAATCATCCTTACAGAATTGTTGACTTTACCACTCACACAGAGTTGAGAAGATTGATATTTAAAGAACTTAAATAATTTTCCAAACTTATAGACATAAAATAAACTAAAATCCTTGGTCTTTCAGATAACAAAGTATGATTAGAAATGAGGCAACTACACAACATAGACTCTGCTAGAGGTGGGTACAGGAGGCTTGAAAATTTATTCAACGCTCAGTTAAGCCTAAAGTTTATGGGATTTAATTTTATGGATGGAGAATCAAGAGAAAGGATTTTTCATCAGCAAATTAACTTCATCTCCAATATTTTTAATTGATGAATTATGTAAATGAAAATTATGACTACCGAAATAGTTCTGGAGGCTGATATAAAAGATTGGTAGCAGTGTAAATGCTCTGAAAAAACATGGTCAAGGAAACTGTTCTTAGATTCTCATATGATGGGGACCAAAACCATCTTCTTCTTGGGCAGTGACTTCTCACAGGATTTCAATCTCTCCTCCAAACGCTGGTAGGCCACACATTCTGTGAAGTGGTATAAAACTGCACTGACTGTATTATTTTTTTAAAAAAAAATGTATTAAGGCTCAAAGCATTGCTGTCAGAGGTGGCAGAAGAGCACTGGGATGCTGTGACACCATCTCCCTGAAGCAGTGATTGAGATGTCCCCTGTCACCAGACATTTCAAACTGTCATTTGTTACTGTGGAAATGAAGATGCCCTCTAGGGGTCTTAGACTGGGCAAAGACTAAGAACTGGCTGAAATGGAAGTTTGAGGACAGTTTTATTGGAGTTTAAAAGAAAACTTCCAGGGTAGACAAGCTGTAAATCTTGGCAGCTGCCTGAAGGAGGAAGACTAAAGAGAGGAAATAAAACCATTCCGTTAGAGACAAACCAGTGTAGATGTCAGCTACACTGTGGACAAACACACAGGAAAGATCTTTAGAGATGAATTAAGGTCGCCTAAAAGAACAGAGAAAACATACTTATGCTCTTAACAGTGTAGGGGGGGGGGAAGTATGGAAGAGAAGAAAAAGAAATAGTTAATACCTTCTTAAGTCAGGACTTAGGAAAGTGGACAGAGCCAGCCAAACCTTATGCCGGCTCCTATGGGGTATCAGGATTTGAGAAAGGAAACATCCATGATTCCATTAAATGATTATTCCTCCTATTGCTATTAGTATAGCTTAAATGGACTCACCTTCTTGAGGGGTGGTCCCTTGATCAAGTGATTTACCTAACCAGCTGGATTTATGTATAAGAAGGAAAACAAGGACATGTTTGTAGGCATAAATTTTTCTCAACCTACTTTAATAAGTACTCCACCTCACTTCTAGGCCACCACCCACCAGAGGTAGAAGAAAAGAAAAGTCATTAGAACACAGGGAATGGACCTGTTTAGAAATAGTTCTTTGGAGAGGAGTCTAATCTTTGTTGTCGGGATATCAGCAGTTCAGTCTACTAGCAAACACCAAATATGAATCAGCAGCTGCAATCCAGTCCACTTGGCAGTCACCACACATGAACCAGCAAGGGCAGTTCAATCTAAAAGAGACCACAAGGCTCATCAACTGACTGGAGGCTGCGGAAGCAGCAGGAAGTTGCAGGAACCTCACAAGGAGTTCTTTGTGAAGTTTCTCTGGCACACTACAAGCAGAGCTGAGTTTCTCTCTAGGGCATCACACAAGTGGAGCTCAGCAAAGCAATGTAAGGCAAACCAATACATGCTTGCCCTTTGCGAAGAACAACAAGATGGAGCAAAGCAAACCAATGCTCACATTCCCACTGACTGTGGGGGTCATATCTATATTCCTTCATCATGAGTCCTTTCATGTGTTTGCTATAGCAAAACACCCTTTTACCTGTGTGCTCCAGCAAAACGTCATTTGACATAACTGACTTTCCAAAGAGACCAGAAGTTTCCACTTCACATGTCTCTACATGGAGATAGATTCTCTTTATCCCTAAGATAAGAGGAAAAAGACCACCAATGCAAATGACAGTGGCCAAATTAATTAAAGCAGGCAACTGATTAAGGCTAGCTTTTCTATTCCTGCACATGGGCTGCCTCCACCTAAGGCAGGGTTTGAGAGGTCAGAGTTGGAGGTGAGGAAGATAAGGCTTTTATAGCTTAGGGGTTTCCAAATGGGGGATTTGGTGGGGAAAATAGGTGAGGTTACAGGAGCAGAACATAAGCATAACAAGTTAGTCCTCATGTGATGGTTTGTATATTCTTGGACAAGGGAGTGGCACCATTTGGAGGTGTGGCATTGTTAGAATAGGTGTGACCTGGTTGGAGTAGGTGTGTCACTGTGGGTGTGGGCTTAAGACTCTCACCCCAGTTGCCTGGAAGTCAGTCTTCCACTAGCAGCCTTTGGATGAAGACGTAGAACTCTCAGCTCTGCCTGTGCCATGACAGCCTGGATGCTGCCATGCTCCCACCTTGATGATACTGAACTGAACCGCTGAACCTATAAGCTAGCTCCAATGAAATATTGTTTTTTTTATAAGACTTGCCTTGGTCATGGTGTCTGTTCACAGCAGTAAAACTAAGACACCTCATGAACTGTGATAGGTTATTTCTTTGCTGGTGAAATGAGCCAGTTCAAGCCAGATTTGAATATATTAAAGGCAGGCCTATTGGGAAGCTGATCTTAGTTGAGTTCACTTACCTCAAGGACCAAGGCCAGGGAAGTCACCATTGGGGTTGGGGGAGAGAGAGAAAGAGAAAGAGCAAACAAGCTGAGATAAAAGGGAAAGAGAAGAAAAGAGAGAGACCAAAATATCTAGATTATAGTGAAGAGCCTCTGGGAGAAGGGCAGCCCAGCCTCTAGACTGGAAAGTTCAGGATTGGGGACAGGGTATGCCAGATAGGGATGCTGGAAGAACCTCCTGGTCAGGTCTACTTTGATATGTAAAATATGCACCTTGTCCAGGGGTTTGAATCCAAACATCCTGAAGCCAAGACATGATTGCAAGGTGGCCTTAAGCACAGGTAATCCTGACAAGGTAGCCTTAACAACCCTTTTGAAACAAAGGTAAGGTTGCAAGATGATTATTAACTGTTTGAAACAAAGACATGATTGCCATTCCTGGACCCCTGGGCCAAGCAGTACAGAACTATTCATAGTTGAGGCTACAGGAAGGGCATAGCCTAAATCCAGAGAATGAACTGTAAACAGGGATGGACCTAGATGACTTTTAAGTCTAAGATGGAGGCATACTGCTTCTTCATTATTTCTTCTCTATAACTCTCCCAATTGAGGACTCTAATATTATTCCATACAGAAAGTATCACCCATAAGCCTCAGAGTGTCTCCTTCAGAGACTATTGTGCCCTATGTAAATGGAGTGTAATCTTGACATAAAATTCTTACATCTCTGACTTCAAGAACACTTGTGTCCCTGTCATACAATGCCTTATTGCCATTACTATGCCCCCTGGGCTTGAGCTGCATGGCTCTGTGTTGGAGGAAGGGTAGTTCTATGAGATTCTTTTGTATTGAAGAAGGGAGAAGGAAGAAAGAAGTATGCCATAATTTTCCAGTGAAAAGAAATGGAGGTACATCAGCTCAGGAGGCCTATCAGTTATCTCTTCTCCCCTGACACACTCCCCTTGCATATGTCGCCTACAGCGATGCTCCATAGAGTTCACAGTGTCCTTTGACCTTGGTGGTCCATTCTCTAGTACATACTCTCCAAATGCAAAGCCTAAGTGACTGCTTGCGTTTGAGTACAGGTTGTTCATATGGAGGTTGCTCTAGGAAGATGTCAGATGTGGGACAGGGAGCAGAGGAAAATAAATAAGAGGCACACCATGGATCAGAGTGAGTGGCTCAGTGGGGATGCTGGGCACTTGCTGAGTGTTGATGTAGACAATAGGCTGTGTTAATCTGAGCAGGCTGCTATGGCAGAACCCCTGAGGCTGGGTATAAACAGCATGAAAGTATTTTCACACACTCTCAAGACTGGAGGTCCATGATGAGCTGACTGTAAATGCAGTTTGGGCTAAGCACTGTATTCCTAGTTTTGAAGCGGTTTGTCTCCTGCTTTGTCTTCAGACAGCCTCTTCATGCATGCCCATGGAAAAAGCAACAGCTTTGAAGTGCGACTTTTTACAACACTTACCCTATTGGATCAGAGCCCCTGCTTCATGATTGCAGCTAACTCTGTTTCCTCTAAAGAAGCCTCCATCTCTTAATACAGCCACCCTGGAAGTTAGGGTTTCAGTCTATGAATTTGGAGAAGCAAAAACATTTAGCTTATTCCCAATGGAGGAAGAGACTTGGGAGATTTCCCTAGTAACGTGAACTTCTTGTGGACCTAACCACTCCTGAATGCTGAGTACAGGCTGAATGTGCCAGACAGCCAGGGAACACACTTAACCATAGACATGGAAATCCAGGGAGCTTCAGCAGATGAGTGCCTCAAGTAGACTGGGTGAGGGGACTCAGTCATGGTGGGACCTGCAGACAGCTGGGATGAAGTTATCTTGCCATCTGCCTGCCTCATGATATATCAGCGTTAGTGACCAGTCTTGAATACCGAGGCCCTAGACATAGTCATATATAAGACTGTACAAATCCCTCTGGCCTTTCTGGGGTGCAGGGCTCTGCACTGGATGGTTGGTGGATGGCTGTCAGCCCTCTGGTAGCATGTTCACTGAGTGCAGAACCAGTGAAGAATACCATAAGGGAAATAAAGCTTTATACCCCCACACCAAATACATTGCCGACTCTGCATTTTGGGGACCTTTTAAGTATTCATTAGTTGGAAGGTTAGTCTGAAAAACTCTCTGTCAGACTTCTTGTTCAATGGCCACTCAGTGGTAGTGTTTCTACAGATACCCAATACCAGGTATGTCTCAGCTAGCTTCCAAACTAGCAACCACACACTTCATTATATACTGTCACCTTGAGAACTCACATAAATGCATGCTCCAAGTGTCCCTATAACTGGCATACCATGGGCAGTCACGGAGCTTTTCCTTTTGTACAAAATTCTACTTTTAAATGACTTATGGTTGTTAATCAATGATCAGGCTATCAGACATGCATGTATACCAATTTCAATTTATATAGTGTAGATGTCAGCCTTCTTGGAATCATACTATAGCAGAGCTTCATATTTTACATAAATTCATCACAGGAAGAAAAAAGATATGAATGCATATTTGTTTGATTCCTTACTCTCATCACAACAGATAATGCTTCTATGGCACTCCCTGAGACAGAGACACACTCTAATGATTTGACATATTTAAATTTATGAAGTCTTAGGACAACACCAGGTAACAGGTTTTATTATTTTCATCCTTTAGATAAGGAAGCTGAACTACTGGTAGAATAAGTAGCTTTTCTGCAATCACATAGCTAACAGAGGAGAACAGGATAAAGACAGACAAGCTGGCTCCCTGGGCCAGTCTTAAGCATAGCTAGTTCTCCTTTTCCAAGTTCAATTATGTGTTCTAAGGCTGGTCAGAAACCTGTCAAAGAGATGTAGATAATAAATAGTGGTCTGCTTAGCTCCCAACAGTTTCCATTGTATATTCTGAAGTCAGAACTGGGCAACTCTTCCTGTGATAAACAAGCTTGCTTCCAGCAGCCCTTTCTTAGTATTTTCCTGACACACTTTCATGAGAATCTGTTTGATGAGAAACTACATATTCAATTTTTATTTATTTCTATATCTGGACTGAAGCTTACTTTATAGAGAATTTGACGTAGCTAATTTCCAGTCTATTTTGTTTCTCAATCTGGAGTTTTGGATTTGTTAAACTTAGTCACACAGAGAAGGGGCTGGTAGATTAGTCAAAAGAGCTCATGGAAGATAGATTTAGGACAAATAAATATAAAGATCACTGTCCCAAGATAGGAAAATATAAATAGGTTCAACGATGGCTGAGATAAATTTGTAAATGACAGCCCTTTAAGATGTTATTAAGAAAAATTGTACATCGATGAAATGTGTCTTGCCTATTTATGGAGTTTTGTGTGGATGCATATTTCCTTGTTCTGCTATTTTCAGAATGATTCATCTTGGTCTCATAATGAGAGGAGGCTTCTGGGGCCTCCTGCTTTACCCTGTTGCTAGTAGAGTTCTAAAAAACCAGAGGACAAAACCTAGAGAGACTGCCTTGTACCTTGGCAGAGAGGACCCTGCATCCAGGGTATACTTACTCCACCTGGCCATATATCCCTGTTCTATAGTAAGCCCTTGGCTCTAAGGGAGTAGCTCAAAAACGTACTTCTCACTACATGTTTAACACGAACAGGAATAGCAATATCATACTACACAGAGCTATCCATTACACAAATATTTTAAAAGGCTAAATGTACCAATGAAGGGCAGGTGCATGAAGACTAATCCATTTAGTTTATGGGTGAGAAAAGTAAGGCCCAGTGTTTTCAGCAATCTGTTGTTGTATAACAAACTCTCTCCACATTTGGGCATTCAAATAATATTTTTATCGGATCTCACAATGTTGGAGGCATAGATTTTGAAAAGGCTCAGAGAGGTGATGTGTTTGCCCACCCGCTGTGCTATACTGTGGCTGCTGGAGGATCGTCCCATTTCCCTAGATTTTAGATCAGCACATTTGTCTTACTGGTGGATAGTTTTTCCAAAGGCAGATGGGGAGGCCATTTGGAGAATTTCAATTTGCTTTCCAAAGGTATTTTCCAATGACCAAGGGCCATGAGGTTATATCATGTGATGCCGAAAGGCATACTTCTTACTCTGATTGGTCTTTCGAATTCAAATTGTCTTCTTTCTCCTCCCCCCTTCACCTACTCCTCTTTCTCCACTACATCCTCCACAACCTCCTTCTTTCTTTGATTCTTGAAAGAGTGTCCTCTATAGCACAAGGTGATCTCCCACCTAAGATCTTCCTTCGTCTGTCTCCTGAGTGCTGGGATTCTAAGCATGTGCCAATAGGAGCCTCATGGTCTTCTCTTTAAAAACAGGCCAGCATCTGTTAGCTATCATTGGCTTTCTTTTCTTATTTTCATCTTCCCACATGCCCTTTCAGCCTGTACCTTCTCCCCTTATTGGTGAAGAGCATTTGTCTCTGTATCAGGAGGAAGCAAGGAGCCGAGTGAGCCTGACCTGTGCCCCTGAGCCAGTGGTTCGGACGTAAGCATTTTCCCAGTACTGTACCTTCTGTTACTTGGTGACGAATAGGTAGCAGGTGTTGAGGGAAAGGAGCAGCTTATACCATCATTATTTCTAGATAAGCCAGCTGTTCTGAATGATGACACATAATATGAATCTGGGACCAGGTGCCTTTGGGCCTTAGAATTTTCTTCCTCTTAGTGATAAAACATGATAACACATACACAAAGACACCATGCAGATGAACCACAGTTGATTTCTTAGTTTCAAGTGACTGTGAACACTAAAGACTGAGGCAGAGGCTCAAAAGCATCTTTCTTGCTGCAGTTTGAATGCTAGGAAGAAGAATAAACAGTACTGGCTAATCACAAACACCAGTAAACACGAATGTGTTTACTATGCCAACAGCACCTGTCAAGGGATTGTTTATTCAGGACTATAATGGGCTTTGAGGGTATACAGAGGCCAATTCTTTTATTTACTAAGTTGGCATACTGGGGACCAGTCTCCTCATTTTCCTTATCCATGTTTTTGTTTTCCATCCTTTCCAGTCTCCTACCTCTCCAGGTCCAGCAGGAAGCAACGTGAGGATTACAGGGATACCCATTCAACATGGAAATTAATTGTAGTAGAAATAAAAGAGTTGAGCAAAACAGAGGACTTCCAAGTGTGATAGAAGCAGCCATGCTTTGGCAGGAGAATGGTCGGATACAACTTTTGCTTTGCTCCTTGCCATTAAGTTTCAGTCAGTTTATAACCTCTGTGACTGTCAACATGCTCATCTGCCAAGTGGGCATAGCTACTTATCCCTGTGTAATGATACTAAGGATGAAACAGGATGGCAGCTTGGCAGTGTCTGTCATTCACTAAATGCTGAGATGCCTTCCTCTTGGAAGAATGGTGAGCAAACAAGATAGACAGGCATTAACTGACAGAAGCATGTTTTTATAGAGAAAGACCTAGAAATGGGAGATCATAGGAGGTTAGTCTCAGCATTCCACACTGTAGACACCTGCCTCTGTAGATGCAAAACAAACACCACACATTCTCAGTTCCCAAGCAGGGGAAGTGGAGGTCTGTGAAAGGAAACACAGAAACCACAACACAAGAAGCTTATGACTGTCAGAGAGTATGCAGATTGGTGAGGGGCTAGGACTGCCTTTGGGTGAGATGAGATCCTTCCACAAGAACAGGAAAGTGGAACCATGGTATGTGCAGCTCTCTTAAACACCGCACTGTTTATTTCACTTTGACTTTGAAAGTCGGTGGCTGGCATGTTGTCTTTTGTCAGCTTGATACAACTGATAATAACCCAAGAAGAGAGTTTCAGTGGAGTGTCTAGATAAGGCTGGCCTATGGGAGTTTGATTCGTTGCTTGAGCTGATGGGAAGTCCCATTCTGAATGTGAGTGGCACCGTCTTCTGGGTTGAGGCCCCACGCTATGCAAGAATAGATAAAGCTAGCTAGATACTCAATATTGCATGCATTAATTTCTGCTCTTGACTGTGGATGTGAAGTAATTGACTGCTCTACGTTTCTGTTACCTTGACTTTCCTATTATGAGAAAATGATTTTTTTCATGAAAAAAATTAGAATTTTAGAATATGTACATGCACTGTTATTTAAAACTTGGCTAACAAAGAAACACATAATTGTACATATGTTATATCAAAGGGTTTGACCCATTCTAAAACTTTTGTTAATTGGAAACATTCTTTTCTCATACAATGCATCCCAACCACTAATTCCCCTCCCTCCACTCCTCCCAGCTTCCCCTGCTCCCCCCATACATACCTCTCCTCCCCCTGAATACCCTCCTCTCCGTCTCCATTCAGAAAAGAGAAGGCCCCCAAGAGATAACAACAAAATACAATAAGACAAAAGCCCTCATCCAGAGGCTGGACAAGACAAGCGGATAGGAGGGAAAGAGACCCAAGGGGCAGCAAAAGTCAGAGACACACCCACCCCTACAGTTGGGAGTTCCGCAGAAACACCAAGCTAATAGCTACAACATGTATGCAGAGGACCTGGTACAGACCCCTGAAGGCCCCAGGCTTGCCACTCCAGTCTCTGTGAGCTCACATGTGCTCTGCTTAATTGATTCAGAAGGCCTTGCTCTCCTGGTTTCCTCCATCCTGGCCCCTACAACCATTCCTCCACTCCCCTGAGTGCTACATCCACTCTAGTAGTGACAAGCGAGACAGGACCCAAAAACCTGGGCGCTGTCCCGAGGCAAAAAGTTCACGGAAACGTAGTCTTCTGGAACTGTGGCATCCTGTATAACAAATGCTCCAATGTCCATGCTTTAGTTGGTAAACAGATCTGTATGCTTTCCCCTTAATATTGCTTTATTATAAGTGCTCCTAGGATTGATTTTTTTGACATATAGCTAAGTTAGATTCTAGGCAGTCCTTGATCCAACCCTGGGTATAGATAGCTGAGTTACACCCATACACAGGTATTTACTATGGCCTAGGGGGAAGGTGGACTATACAATAGGCTACAATAAGAACTATGGCTTCTAAGATTAAGTGGACCTTAGGTGGAGCTGTGTTAAAATTGAATTTTATCCCAGTTGGTTCCTGCCAGTCCTTCTGTGTTTGCATTCCTCTGTTTTGTGTAAGAATCCAGTAACCTCATTGTACCTTGCCGGTGTGCCACCTAACTTCCTTATTTTCTTCTGTATAAAAAGTTTGATGCTCGATTTGACAAATTACATTCAGATCCAGCACACTCTCTCGTGTCTGTGTCTGTCAATTCTTGCCATCTGTCTGAACCCCTGATTCCCGCGGATTGAGGGGGCCCGACTAGACCCGGTCTGTGGCACCTGATTCCCACGGATTGAGGGGGCCCTACTAGGCCCGGTCTGTGGCACCTGATTCCCGCGGATTGAGGGGCCCGACTAGGCCCGGTCTGTGGCACCTGAGTACTTAGGGGAGGACCCAATGGAGATCTCCCATTTTTTTCTCTCCATGTAATGTCTGGCTGTGGGTCTCTGCATCTGTTCCCATCTGCTGCTGGAGGAAACCTCTCTGGTGATGGCTGGACAAGGCACTGGTCCATGAGTAGAGCAGAATATCATTAACAATCATTTCATTGGAGGGGTTGGGGATTTTAGCTCAGTGGTAGAGCACCTACCGAGCAAGGGCAAGGCCCTGGGTTCTGTCCTCAGTTCTGAAAAAAAAAAAATAGAATCATTTCATTGATTTTTTTTTTTTTTAAAGATCAGTCATGTTTGGTTCTACTCTAGGTCTCAGTGATATCTAGTCTATGGTTCCTGGCCATTCAGGTCATACAGAGCATAGACTCTCTCCTATGGAGTGGGCTTCAAGTTATGTTTGGCCCCTTGTATAAGTTCTGTACCACCACTGCCCTAACATATCTTGTAAGCAGGACAGACTGTAGGTCAAAGGTTTTTGTGGCTGTGATGGTGTCCATATTTTTCTTTTTGCAAGCCTTCAGAGTACCTTCCAGAACCATAGAGACAAAAAGTGAAAGCTCTATGCCGTCACTCACTAGACCTCTGTGTTCACTGAGCTACGAGGATGGTATTCTCAGAAACTGGCCCCACTGTCAGTTTAGAGAGAGCAACTCTTTGTCCTAGCATCATCCTGGACTCTTTGGGGATCTTCATGGAACCCCTTCAGCCAACAACTAAACTGAATATAACTAAGTCCCAACTAGGAGCCTTACCTGACTGCAAGAGGTGGTCAGTTCAGATTCCGTATCCTAAATTATTAGAAGTCCTTACTAGGATCACCCTCATAGATTGCAGGAAGTTTCCACTCCACTCGATTTCCACCCCTCAAGTCTCTCCAGTTCTATCCATATCTTCCGTCACAGTCTCTAAAATAAGATTTAGAGAAAAGCAGCAAAGATAAATAGTACTCAGAATTGCTGTGTATGTCACTCCAGTACCTTAAAAAATGATGTCAAGGCCAATAGCCATTGCCTTATATTCTCTCTCTCTTTCTGCCCCCTCTCTCCCTCTTTCTTCCTCTCTCTCTCTCTTTCTCTTCCTGTCTCTGTCTGTCTGTCTGTCTGTCTGTCTCTCTCTCTCTCTCTCTCTCTCTCTCTCTCTCTCTCTCTCTCACACACACACACACACAAGCACATGTACATTGATCTATTTACCAATCATCTATAATTCATCTTTCCTCTATTTCTTTGAACGATGTAAATGAATGATACTCCTTGTGGTAGTTTGAATATGCTTGGATCAGGGATTGGCACTATTAGGAGGTGTGGCCTTGTTGGAATAGGTGTTGCCTTATTTAAGGAAGTGTGTCACTATAGGGTGGGCTTTTGAGACCTTTCTCCTAGCCATGTGGAGACAGTCTGCTCCTGGTTTTCTTTGGATAAAGGTGTAGAATTCTAAATGGATGTATCTGGAGGATATCATCCTTAGTGAGGTAACCCAATCACAAAAGAAGTCACTAGATTTGCACTCACTGATAAGCGTATATTAGCCCAGAATCTTAGAATACCCAAGATACAATTTGCAAAACACAAGAAAATCAAGAAGAAGGAACACCAGCGTATGGATACTTCATTCCTCCTTAGAATAGGGAACAAAATACCCATGAAAGGAGTTACAGAGACAAAGTTTGGAGCTAAGACGAAAGGATGGACTATCCAGAGACTACCCCACTTGGAAGCCATCCCATAATCAATCACCAAACTCAGACACTATTGCATAGGACAGCAAGAGTTTGCTGAAGGGATCCTGATATAGCTGTCTCATATGAGGCTATGCCAGTGCCTGGCAAATACAGAAGTGGATGCTCATAGTCATCTATAGGATGAAACACAGGGCTCCCAATGGAGAAGCTAGAGAAAGTACCACAGGAGCTGAAGGGGTCTGCAATCCTATAGGTGGAACAACAATATGAACTAACCAGAACTCCCAGAACTCCCAGAACTCGTGTCCCTAGCTGCATATGTAGCAGAAGATAGCCTAGTCGGCCATCATTGGGAAGAGAGGCCCCTTGGTATTGCAATCTTTATATGCCCCGATACAGGGGAACGCCAGGGCCAAGAAGTGGAAGTGGGTGGGTAGGGAAGCAGGACAGGGGGAAGGTAGATGGAACCTTCGGCATAGCATTTGAAATGTAAATTAAGAAAATATCTAATAAAAAAAAAAAAGAATTCTCAGCTCCTCCAGCACCATGTTTGCCTGGATGCTGTCAGGCTTCCTGCTATGATGATAATGGACTGAATCACTGAACCTATAAGCTAGCCCCAATTAAATGTTTTTCTTTATAAGAGTTTCCTTGATCATGCTGCCTTTTCGCAGCAATGGGAACCTAACTAAAGCACTCCTATACCTCTAAATATTTGTGTTTCCTAGAAACATGAATGCCATCGAACCTAAGCACAGTATATCGAAACCAGGAACTTAAGTTTTATACAGCAGTATTGAATATTAAATTCTACTCATTGTCCCACTGAATGTTATATTAAAAAATCTTTTATGGCTCAGGATTTTATTCAGAATCACACGGCAGTTATGTACAATGTCACTATAGGTTCTCTTAATCCAAAACAGGTCCTAGTCTTTTGTGATTGGCATTTTAAAATAATGCATACATGACTTCTGTGGAATGTTCCTCAGTTTGTCTCTTCCTTATGTGTCTTTGTGTATAGATTCACAGTAAGTGTACCTGTTCATCCCAGCCTGTCATTTCCCAAGGCACATGATGATAATATCTCTCATTCTTGAGGCTCTAGGTTGAGGATTTGTGCTTTTCATTTTATATGTTAAAATACTGACCCTCACAATGGTAGTAGCAGGAGGTAAGGCTTTTGGAGAGTGATATGTCAGAAGGAATTAGCTCAGTCAGTGGAATTAGTGTCTATTAGAGGAAGATTCATGAGGGCCCCCGTAGATCTTCTACCACATGAGGATACAATGAGAAGACACATTTGTGAACAGGAAGTGGACTCAAAGTCCGTTCACACTTTGACCTTAGACTATCATCCTTTATACTCTTAAGATTTAAGTTCACTTTTTAAATAAGACATCTAGTCTACGATATCCTGCTGTGGTAAGATTCAGTGATAATATCATGCACAATGATTTCTGCCAATAGGTTACAGTGATGTCTATAACATGTTTCTACTGCAACAGTATTTTTTCTCTTACAGTTATCTGGTACCTCATGAAGAGATTATGTACATATGCCAACTTTCACTATATCCCTGTCCATTTGGTGGTATCCTTATTTCTAACCTGAATCAATTACTGATAGAGTGGTTGCCAATACATAGTGGCTATCTATTTTCTTTTTCTTTTTCTTTTCTTTTCTTTTTGATCTGGTTGTGTTTTTATTGGGGTTTTATTATGGGCAGGAGTTGCCACCACAAGGTATGCCCCTCCTACTAAGCAGGGTCCGTTCTAGTCCTCCTGTGCTTTCTGGGATTTTTTCTTTTTCTTTGTGCTGCTCTTTGTGAAGCTAACAGCAACTTCAGGCTCCTCAGAAAATTTCCTTTTCTTCTTAGGGGTATCTATTTTCTTCTATTTCTCCTGTCTATAGTTACAAGAATTCCTCTGTGAGGGTTTGCTTACTTTCTTCAATGCCCTTCAGAATTTTTTTTTACTATGTTCTGTGGGAAATTTTGTGTTTGGTACCTTGCCCCACCTTCCGAGAAGAGCCAAGAGCTGGGTAGAGAAGTGCAGCCAGTCATTTGGCTTTTCTCTGACACTGAAAACAAACTGGAATAGTCCATATGCCCGTGCCATCTATGTGGTGCTGAGGATTAAACTCAGAGCCTCGTGAGTGCTAGGGACACGTTCTCCCAACTGAGCTATATCCCTTGGTATCTGGAGATTCTAGAACAAACTCACCCTGGATGACTAGGACCAACTACATTCGTAATAAAATATTACAGAGAAAACATCCACTTCAGAGTTGAAGTAAGAAGCAGAAGTATAGAGGTGCTGAGGACTTGAGATTCTAACCTCCTACTTTTGGGGGGGCAGTGTACAGAGGTGATATGTTGCTCATAACAGAAGTCTGAAATACTTCTTCATGAGTGATGGGACTTAGGAGGTAAATGGTCCCTGCTTCCCAACGATGTTCAGTGCCTATAGCAGGGTAATACAAGTCAATGTACAGGGGTATTTACTTGAAGGCCAGTGGTGGAAAGTAGAGGAGATATCTCTAATGAGGATGATTTCCAGCGAGAAAGCAGTATTAAACTTGAGGAGTGGGCAGCTCCAAAAGCAGAGACTGCTGGCAGTGATGACAGCAAATGCAGGGCCATTTAGATAAAATCCCACTGGACAAATTACATGTTGAACTAGCTTTGTTCTATGTTTATTTTTCTGGTAATGGCCACACCATCTTTTGGAGTTCTTGTTTATTTCCTAATAAATTTGTAGCTTTGGTCTATCAGTTCATTTGAAAGAAAAAAAAGGAGAGCTTTGGGTAAACAATTATTATGCTTTTTGTTTTGTGCCTCACAAACTAATTTGGACATATACATTGTAGAAAATTATTCTTAATCTGGAATTCAAATTTACCTGGTCAGTATGAGTTTTATCTAGCAACCAGTCTCTTGGATAGAAACCAGTACAGATTTCTGCTCCAAGTATTTTTCCCTCCTGAGCACATCAGGAACCAGTACCCCTTCTAAACAGCCTATAGAGCATGCCCTATACCTCTTATAGTTCTGCAGTGTGAGGCTGGTGGCGAAATTGGGTGTCGTAGGAATTTTTAATGATATAGTATATACATACTCCCAAAGATAAATTGCCCAAATTAGTTTGTATTTAAAGAATAATTGAATATGCGAATAGAAAATTAGTGTAATGTATTGATGACATCTGGGGCTGTAATTTTATGCTAATTTTTAAAATCTGTCTTAATTTAAATGAGATTGAATTTTCCACCTATATATAATTTTACTTCATTAATTACTTTGTTTTTACTAAGATACCATCATGTTAACCATGAGCTGACATGAATTTAATAATTTGTAAACAATTTATCAGAGATGATATCTTCAAGAAAACCAATGTTCCTCATAGTTATACAGCTACTGGAACACTTTACCTGCATTCCAAGATTGAGTGCCTTCCAAAATAACCTTGCACCTCTCCAGGGATGCATTCCAGCAAAGTCCAACGGATTCACTCATGTATACTTTCTATGTCTATTGACCACCTACTATGTGCCGCAGACTTACTGGGAACCAAACAGAGACAGAAATATAAAACACAGCCCTGATATTTTAAGCTGGCAAGAGAATCAGACCTATAAACAGATAATAACTGTGTGATCTAATAATACACAATTTCAGAGCTCTGGGGACATGGAGAAAAGAGTCCTGATCTGATAAAATGAAGAGAAATGAGCGAGGAAGAGAGATAGCCAGAGACATGAGCAATGAGGCAGCAGGGAATGATAGTCACACAATCGCATTGTTTAGCTCCATTGTTGCTTAGGAAACCCACTCATAGACTTACCCCCCACATAGACACACAGACACACTGGAAAGATGCTCTGTGAGGTTGCCTTTAACTACAAAGTACAAAGCAGAATAAGATAAAGACGGATGAGTTGGCATTTTGAGAGCTTTGCAGAGAACAAAGAGTAAAACATGGTCAACCCATCTAGTCTGGGGTTTGGGCTTATGCAGAGTTCATCCTTTAGATTTATCAATGTTTTCTAAAATTTCTGCCTATAGCTTGCATTGCTGTGAATATTTTTAAAGAAATATTTGTGAGACAAAGGAAAGCTATGGAAAATTTCCTGATTCAAGGAAGCTAAGGTACTGCATTTTAGCGTCAGAACTAGGCAGGATTTATACTGGAAAGAAATTCAATGTGGGCTCAGATTGAGTCCATTGATAAAGCTATGAGTTGAATATACACACTCTTATATGTACTCACACACCCAGATGAGCATAAAGGTAGAAACAATAAATGATAAAACAGATAAGATAAAGAATTGGCAATGGGTGAATCTGGGGTAAGGAATACATGTATAATTTGTGCTATTTTCATTCTTGCAACTTAAATTTTTTAGTCAAAATTATTCTCAAGAAAAGTTTTCAAAAAAGCACTTTTAGAAATATGGTTTAAATCCTCATAACCACTAATTAGTAAAGGACCCATTATATAGATGAATAAATCAAACTGAAGTGCCCAGAATGACACAGACATAGGACTATAACTCTACAGTGAGACCTGCTGCTCTCTGCACCATACTTGGGAATCATGCAGAACACCCGCAGATACATGGAAAGGAGAGATTGTGCTTGATATCACACTGGCTCCCAACACCCTTTAAGTGACATCCGCCCTTTCCTATGCACCCAATTTGAATGTATGCCTTACAGCTGAGCTGATATTCCAAGACTAATCTCTGAACATTACTTCAAGGAACTTCAGTGTCATGATGGAAAATGTTTTTTCTATCTTCTCAATCATTTTGACTTTCTCTGAGCTCTTTGTAGTAGTTGAAACCTGTTTCTTCCATGAGAACTTGGCTCTCTAGCATCTTTTCCACATTGGTCCTCCTTCTGAATGTTCTTTCTTTTTCTGGTACCCGATCCACATCCTAGCACATCTCTGTGTTGTGTGAAATTTCCAATAGATTTCAGTGAGATTATTCCATCTCCAGCCCCATTTTCTACACTGTCGCCAAATAATCCCATCTCATTTTCTAAGGGACTCAACATCTAATTTATCATTTTCCTCGTCAGCTAAACTTTTTCCATCATTTTGTGTGATAGTTTTGGGCTTTCCCTTGATCACCTCCTCTCCACACTTTCCCCACCCACTTCCAGGTTGTGTCTCAGACCCTCTCATTCTGCAAAAACAACTTTTTGGTATGGAGGGACAGAGGTTGTAAACAACAGAGGTTAAGTCTGGACTATTTCAGTCCAAGAGAGAGTGACTGGGAAGAGCCATGCTACCATGCAGAACAACAGAAAAAAAAACATAATTATGACCCAGAAAATAGCCAGGGGAAAGAATACGGCTTGATCCTTAATGATGGGGAATAAATTTCACAGCACTATGCGCTGTCACTGCAGCTGGCAATGTGGGGTTTTGGTGTCCATGATCATATATAGCAGGATATCTGTTGCTTCATCACATCTGTTACAAGTAATCCCAAATGTCCCTATTTTCTCATCCATATTTGTTTACCATTAGGAATCTCAGGGTACAGTTGATGAACATTAGTCCAATATAATCCATGTGAACATGCCTTCCTATGTCTAGAGAGCTCTAATTAGAACTGTCTCCTTCAACTCAGCTTTCCCGGTGGAGGTGGGGCTACGTCTTCCTATTTTAAGGTTACCTAGATGGGAAGAACAATGACTACAGGCAAGCCAAATTTGGTCAAGTTCATTATGATCACACATCTCATCAAGAAGGCATCCTCATATGTTCTTCCTCCCAAATCCACCTTTCAGAGTTGATTGCTCACATAACTACAAACCTGTTCTTGAATGCTGAAATCTCATTCACACCCTGGTCCACCCATAGCTTAAGCAAAGTATCTCACAAATCTTTCAGCTTAATGCCTCTAACTCTGAGGCTAGGGTATCTTCATAAAGCCTGCTCTGGTCTTGTTTTTTCACTTGATTTCACTTCATATTTTGACAATTTGAATCAATAAAAACAAACATAAATATTTATATCTGGGAGATCATGTCCCTTGTATCATAAGTTATTCCAAGGTTATGGCTGATGCATAGTATTTGATACTATCATTGTTCACTAGGCCTTCAGTCAGCACCCAAGGTGATCACAAATGTTTGCCTAGTGGGGCTACGCAAACCTTCCCACGGGATGTTGGACCTTTTGTGGTCCTGCCTATGTGCATGTTGTGTTCAGCATGACTGAACTAAAAGGTACCCAGGAGAGCACCTGTGCTACATTTATAATTACTCACAGCCCACTGCTTAATTAAACACTGCTATTTTCTTTGTAGAATTAAGTACCCTAGCCAATGATCTAGCATTTTTTTCTGATGGTTGAGTGGATAGCACAACGATTTCTGAATGGCCAGATGGTATTCTGAGTGTCTAAATTCTGTGGCACTACTGTTAAATTCATGGGTGTGGGCAGTTTTCTAACTAGATTCTAAAACTTCTGACCTAATAAAGATTGGAGTTGCATATTGTGTGGGAGAAAAGCAAGAGATAGATTAGATTAGTAGTCATTGGTGTAATGTAGTATGTGCACCATTTTTGCCACATGATCACCAGAGTCACTGAATGATACACTAAATGACAAATGAGGATCTCAATTAACAAGACTACATCTCTCTCAAGAAATGATTTGTCTGTCAGGTTTCAGCAATGGTATGACTTATGAGGAAATAAGGATCAAATTCAGAACTGAACATTTCTGAAAGGGGATAGATTGTTTCAGATGATTGAGAGGACTTTACAGACCTTCTACCTGCTAGGTACCTGCATGTTCCTCCA
Source organism: Mus minutoides (assembly GCA_902729485.2). Classification (NCBI taxonomy): domain Eukaryota; kingdom Metazoa; phylum Chordata; class Mammalia; order Rodentia; family Muridae; genus Mus; species Mus minutoides. Next base: position 2,060,557 of record LR749537.1, read on the forward strand.
AGATACTTTGATACAAATTTGTGATGAGTTGTAAATGTAGGGAAGTTGGCTTCTCAGTGGTGGACAGTCTGATAAGCTTGGCAAAGAGAACACCATGCTCCTTGGGACTCTATTCTTGCTACCATTGGAAGGACATTGGGAGCCCGAGGGAAACAGGATGATAGGCATTCCCAGATGGGGAAAGTTTTTCTTCCTGATATTCTCAGAGCTTCTTTGCAGTAGAGTACAGGCACTCTTACCTCTGGGAGCTATTTCAGAAGCACTGTAAGAATCTTCTTCAAAAGTCTTTGGTCACCGATGCTTTTGCTTCCTCCAAGCTTGACACCATGAGTTCAAGCTTTTAGCCACTGCCCACAAATCAGTGTAAATCC
>LR749537.1:2063427-2112915 GCA_902729485.2 Mus minutoides
ATTTTTATCTTGATTAGTTTTTTTCTACTCAACTTATAAAGGAATCTCAGCAGTGTTCCTATTTCATGTGCAAGAAGACCAAGGCTGAGAATTTGGGTCACTTGCCCAGAGCTATGGGAGAAGTTAGCACTGGTGCCAGAACCCACATGGACTGGGTAGGAAGCCTGGGGCTTGCTTCCCACTGCTTCTGTGCTGTGTGACTCCAGGTTGCTTTCCTCTGAGGGTTATTCTCATCTCTCTTGCCTCGGGTGCCACAGAAGGACTCTCAGATGTTGGCTCCCTGCCACAACTGTGTAAAACTGCTGAGAAAATTCATGAAGTGAACCCAGCCCATTCCTCTATGGGAGTTTGGTAAAGGTCTAGCAACTAAGATTACAGAGACAAGAAAAGAATGTCCTCCACCAAACTTTGGGAAAGCAGAGCTTGCTTGCCTCCAGCCAGCCTGAGATATCTTCCTGTATGCAAAGGAGACCAGGCTGCTCTTGCCATGTACACTGTCAGGCAGTAACAGGAGGCTTGTCTGGCTCTAACAGCTGCCCTGAAGTTTCAATACATCTAGTAGCACTCTATTTATTGCGCTCCTGGCTGTGCCTGCAGCCCTGTCATCTGCTGCTGAGTCAGAGGGTAGGTAGTTAATTAAAGTCATGGTGGCACTGTAGAAATGAAGGACTGGGAAGGTAGCCAGTCTCAGCAGCCCTTGTTACTGGTTCCACTTCCAGGTCCCAGCAAACAACACAACCAGTCTCTGTGGGAAGGGCTGTCCCTCCTGGAGTATTCAGCTCCAACAGTGTGGCAATGAACTTTATGAAGCTGTGCTCTTCAAAGGAGGGAACGGAAGTTCCATGTAACGAAGTGAATCACTGTGCAGAGCCTGTGGTCATCATTTAAAGGTAAGTTGTACTATTACTGAATTGCATCAGGGACCAAACTCTGTTTCTGGACAGACACACACAAGGAACAGATGGGCATGAAGAACCAAGGTGCCTCTAGCTTCACTTGTTAGATTGGATTTGGCCTCAAACAGTACTCATAAGCTATCCTGTAATCTGGGCTGGGGTAGTGGCCAAGGCCAAGGTTGAGGGGTGCTTTTAATCCATTAAGCCCCCAATATAATGTAGGATGTGATCATTCTCAGGCAGCAGGCTGTGAGGTACCACAAGTCCATGAGCAGTTGGGTTTGTACGGTCATGGGTAGAGACCCAGGTGGGGAGGAACACCAGACCACCTGGTTTGTTCTAGCAGGTTGAGGTCCTCAGCTTGCTATGAGATAGTAGAAGGAAGCATCTGTCACCAGAACCTCACTGGTTCACGTATAATCATGTGGACCAGCAGAAGGTCAACTATTCCTGACCTGATGAGCAGCATGGACCCTTTGCATGTTCCCACTGGGATGCTACCCAAGGTTTAAGTGTAACATGTAGCACTTCAAATGACTGACAGTTAATGAAAGCTAATGATATTCTAGAAGTTCGGTGATGCACAAGAATGTATCTCTACCCTCTGGAAACTTTCTCAAGGTCTCCGTTTCTTACTGGCCCTCTGCCCTTCTGCCATTGGCTGAAAATTGTGGGGAAAGTGTCTCTGGTTCTTTGTTTCCATACATGAAAAAATGACCATGCTATTCCACCCCTGAATTGTGATTATGACGATCTAATAAAATGGTCTCAAATTTCCCTCAAATCCATGAGAGAATGATTCCAGGACTTCCCACCAAATCCCTATCAAAATCCTACAGTCCTACTTTTCCCTTCACAATCCTCCTTTCGGAGTTACTTTTTCCTGTTGTGATAAAATAATCTTACAAAAGTAACTTGAAGAAGAAAGGCTTTATTTTTGGCTCAGGTTCAAGCTAGGTAGGCGTGATCACCGAGGCAGAAGCTTAAAGGGAGTGTTACAGTGTATCCTCACTCAGAAAACAAGAGCAATGCTTGCTTCTGCTCACCTCCCTTTCTCCTTTATATATGATCCCAGATCCCATCCCCAGGAATGGTGCTACACACAGGCAGTAGGTCTTCCCACTTCTAATACCCTGATGCAGATTAATCCCCCACAGGCATACTGAAAGTGATTCTAAGTTTCATCAAGTTGACCATTAAGATAAATCTTCACACTCCTTGTGTATTTTCAATCATCTCTATTACATGTAATGCCCAATATAACAGATAGTTGCTATACTGTATTATTTAGAGAATACACAAACAAAAGTTTGCCAGATGGAAATTATGAGAATCTTTTTCATTCACATTTTGTTGGGTCCACAGCCACAGAATTCAGATGTGGTTGACCTCATTTGTTGCGCCTTACCTCTTCAGTCTCATTATTCTCCATCTACCTATGTGCTATGTGCTCATTTTTTTTAATTCGTCCTCCCTGAATGATATAAGTTTTCCATCTTTTCAGTGGCAAAAACCAAAATTCTCAGCGTGTCATTTAGTTAAGAAGTCAGGTGGTTAACCTATTCCATCCATTAGTGCCTGATTAAAGCTCTCAGAAGTGCAGCTCTTTCTGTCTTTTTTGTTTTATAATGTCCATTACCCCAGGGGGAAAACGGTGCACAGTATTGGGAACTTAGCTACCCTATTTATCGAGGAATGAAATGAATAAATAAAATAGCAAATTTGGAACTAAATCCCCAAGTAAAATGACGGCAATTGTCTCCGCACAGCCTGTGCTTAGACTCATTGACGTTTTGTATAAGTCGTAACTGATTCATCTCTTATGTAAAATCACAAATAAAGACCATGTTTACAGAGCTTAAAATCTACAGTTGCACTCAGTGATTCAGCTCAGCCAGGGTTCCCCAGGAGAAAATTAGCTGCTGTTGAAAAGAAGAGAAATAGAAGTATGCCTGCCACTCTACACAGTCTGAAGCTTTGGGCTCAACAGGACTGATGCTTTTAATTTCTTCTTGAACTGCAGTGGAAGCGAGGGCACTTAGCCACCCAGTTTTCATGGTTTCAGTCTTTGAGATCTGTCAGGAGCTGAGTAACGGAGGAGTGATATCCTGACTTCAGAAATAGTTTCTATAAAGGGCAGCTCTTGAGAATCACTGGGAAGCACTTGATTCTCAGAATGTTCTTATGCCTTGATATTTTAATAGAAGTGAAATTTCTGGGTGGAACATAAGATACTGAAAGGCAGGGACTGTCTAGTCCATTCCAGCAGTCAGCACTGGCCTAGCCTTCTGTCAGCAGTAGACTTCAGGTAGCCAAAGATAATGTTTTACACACACACACACACACACACACACACACACACACACACACAGAGAGAGAGAGAGAGAGAGAGAGAGAGAGAGAGAGAGAGAGAGAGAGAAAGAGAGAGAGAGAGAGAGAGAGGTTTATATGAATATATATTTAATGTATATGTAGTCTTAGGGTTTCTATTGATGAGCAGAACAATACCATGACAAAGCAAGTTGGGGAGGAAGAGTTTATTTGGCTCACACATCCATACTAATGTTCATTACTAATGGAAGTCAGGTCAGGAACTCAAACAGGGTAGGAACCCAGATGCAGGAACTGATGCAGAGGCCATGGAGGGGTGCTGTTTACTGACTTGCTCCATATGGCTTGCTCAGCCTGCTTTCTTATAGAACCCAGGACCATAAGTCCAGGAGTTTCCCCACCCACAATAGGCTAGGACCTCCTTCAATAATCACTAATTAAGAAAATGCCTTACAACTGGATCTTAGGAAGACATTTTCTCAATTGAGGTACCCTCCTGTCAAATGACTCTAGGTTGTATCAAGGTGACATAAAACTTTCTACCATATATATTATATAAAAATGTAGTTATATGTTAATAATAATTAATATATTATGTATTCACATGTATTGGTTATACAGATTACTGTAATTCACTGATATCTCCACACATGCGTGCATTGTATGAATTGTTCATGGCCACTGAACCTTGTCTCCATGACTATTTCCTTCCCAGTCCCTAGAAATCTCTTTCTTTCTAACATGTTTTTTTCCAAATATGAGAATATCATGTGTGATACATTTTATCTTTATTCCCCCCCCCCTGGAATTTTCAGAATCAAACTCTAATGGTAGAAATTAAGCCACCTAGAGGAACAAGAGGCTACAAATAGTGTTGTATCTATTCTATTTTATTTTTAGTAATGGATCTTATTTAAAAAATTAGTTGTCTTCTAGGATTTAAAAGTGTTATATAGGTTTATTCTCAAGATGTGTCTAATTTTGTGGTTAATTGTTGAGACAAATAGAATTCTAAAAATAAAAACTAGATTCTGTGCAATTTGGAGCAGACTCTACCATGACACTTCCTTTCATTATATGGCATTTAACATCCTCCTTACTTTTCTGATTTTAAGCCTTGAAGTATTCGTGTCTTCTCTCTGACCTAAATACTCTCATCAGAAATATGAGCCATAGTTGAGCTGTTGAGAAAACTGAGAAAAATGACTAGAAGATGGATCTGAGCATCTCTTTACATACCTACTTTAAGTGGAAACTTCTAGTTTCTTTAGAAAGTCAGTGATGTCAACTGATGTTTTTCTGGGACACACAGGTGCAATAATGTCTTGCTAAAGCAGACATGTGAAAGGATGCATGATGGATGAGTATAAATATGACCCCACAGGCAGTGGGAGTGGGAGCATTGGTTTGATTTGCTCCGCCTCACTCTTCTTCACTAACAACACACATGTATTGGTTTGTTGAGCTCCACTCATGGTAACGCTGCCATTGAGAGAAACTTGCCCCAAAAAACCTGCTTGTGTGGTTCCTGCAACTTCTTGCCACTTCAGTGGCCTTGGTTTGGTTGGTGAGCCTTGCAGATAATTCCTGATCAAACTACAGTTGCTGGTTCATGCCTGTGGAGAGGACTAGTCTACATCTGCTGATTTTTATTTGGTGTTTGCTACAGGATTGAACTGCTGATAAAGAAGATTTGAGCTTGCTCCCAAGAACTATTGCTCAACAGGTTCACACTATTGCTAAACAGGTTTACTTCCCTCATCTCCTAATATCTTTTCTCTTCCACTACCTCTGGTGGGTGGTAGGATGGAGGAGAGGTTGATCCTTTATTAAAATGGACTGCAAAAAATGTATGCCTACAACTACCCAAGACAACATTATGTTCTCATATATAAGTACTTATAAATCATATGTCAGTATCACATAGCTCTCTCGCTCTCTCTCTCTCTCTCTCTCTCTCTCTCTCTCTCTCTCTTCTACCTGTGGGCACTCTAGTGATTGAAGCACAGATATTTAATTTAAGAAGCTAAAGATGAAGGACAGACAAGGAAATGACAAGGCTGTTAGTTACTCCTAGGAATACATGGTGGCTTGCTTTATCAGATCTCAGATGGGGCTGTATCGCCTCCCAGGAGCTACTTGGCAATTCCTGGAGACATAGGATTACACAATAGGGGAGACCCTGCAACCTATATGGCTGTATTGCATGCACACACACACACACACACACACACACACACACACACACACACATCAGTAGTGCTGAGCCTGAAAGCTCATTTCTTAGGAAATAATAATCAATCTCATCGAGACGTTCCTGGAAGAACAATAGGGAAGGTTAAATTATTTCTACTTGGATTGAATACCACCATACTAAGGAGGGCGTGCTTTTGAAGGAGCTTGCTTAGATTGTAAATGACTTCCCCTCAGGGCTGTATTGGAAAATGGAGTTGAGAGAAAACCGCATCCTCCTTGGAACTGGGGTTATTAAGCCTCTGTAATCTCCTCTACCCCCAGCACTCTCCCCTCCCTGAGAGCCCTTCTCTCAGGATAGAATTTGCTATTCTAATAAGAAATCAGCACACACACTGGAAAAAAATGATAGCAGTGCAAAACACAACTCCCTTGAGTAAAATTAATTTAGGTCTATAAAATTTCAATTGAAAAAAAAAAGTCTTTTTAAAAATATTTTTTTCCAGATTTTTACCTTGTAATAAATGTGGCTTCCATGGTATCCCTAGGAGAGAGTTACCAAGGAAACCAAAAGCTCTCCTCACTGCTGATGCACTCCATCCCATGGATTACCATTATGGCCCATCAGTCATTTTGAGAGTTAGAGACACCACAGCGAACAAAATGATGACTTTATCTGTTTATCCCAGGAGAACAGTTTGGAGAAATAGATTTACCCAATGCCATCAGAAGATTAGCGAATGACCCCTCTTGGTAATGAAACAGAAAATGGATGTTGCTCACAGTAATGCCACCTTAGAATACATTCCCAAGTCGTTAATACTGTTATTATAAAGATGCAAAGTATAGCTTCTTGTATACTGAAAGGCTACAGCACAATACTGACTCTTGGTGAGGCCAATTATATACTGGTTATCCATACTCAATGTTTGGAGCACACTGCATTAACTAAAATACAACCCTTGTATCATTGTTACAAAAGCTGATGTCTCCCCCACTCCCCCCCAAAAAAATCATGAAATTCTCCCACAGAGTGCCAGGTACAAAAATATTTTTAGGAGATTTATTTTACTGTGTGGATATTTGGAACAATACAACAAACAATGGCTAGAAAAATGTTTCAGTCAATGTGACCAGATTTCAATGTGATACAAAGGCCAGCTCTTAGGAACTTTTGGATAGTCTCTGTGATAGAGATTATTGTAGGAAAGTAAAGATTGCCTCCTATTATTAGCAGGGCTGACCTGCCAGTGAGCCCTAGGTGTCACTTGAAGCTACAGCAGCTCAAACACGGAGTATTCTAGGTTTATAGAGACAGGGGCCTCTCCAACTCCTGTCTGCAATGATTTCAAGTTTGTTGGTTTCTTCTTTGCTTGCCTACCCAGTAACTTAAAGGGGTTTGTTTGCCCCATATCTAACAACCTACACACTTTTTTGCTCCACCACTCATGGTCATCCTTCAACTCCCATATAGATGGGTGAACATAGCTCTTCCGTGCCCAGGAATTTGTTTCATGCCCACAGAACATGCATAATAAGCATAGCTCTGATTCCCTTGCCCACCTGTACATGGACTCTGGTTTCGCCTGCCCCACACCTGGGAACTAGCTCTGCACTAAAGCCAGTGAGCTTCTCTGCCATTGGTGGACTTAACTCACCAATGTAACCTGTTTTCATTTGTTTCTCTCTTCTAGTGATAAACACCATGATCAAATGCAACTTGGCAGAGGAAAGAAGGTATTCATCATCAAGGGAAGCCAAGGCAGGAACTTAAGCAGAAACCTGGAGGCAGGAACTTGAGCAAAGCCCATAGGAACTGCTGCTTACTGGCTTGCTTTCCCTGGCTTGCTCAGCCTGCTTTCTTATACTACCTAAGACTGCTTGTTGAGGGGGTGGCCCTGCCACAGTGGCCTGTCCCCATTCTATCATCAATCAAGAAAATGTCGCACAGATATGTCCCCAGGCCAATCTGATGGAAGCAATTTCTCAGTTGGGATTGCATCTTCTCAGATGACTCTGCTATGTGTCAGGTTGACAAAATGGAGCCAGCACAGAATTCATTCCAAATCTGTTCTTATGGGGATAATCTTGCTCCATCATGGGTAGCTCTTCTGAGTTAACTTCTCAGCTTTACCATTACTGTCCAGGAAAAGCCACAGGGCTCTTCATATTGCTCCTCTCCCACTGTAACTACTTCCCCAGGTCTGCTTTCTGGTTGTACCCAGGAAACACCTGTCTCCCTGCTATTCTAGCACCCTTGAGTCAATTTCAGATCATAAACACAAAAGTCTAGGTTATTGTCACTGGTAAAATCTATGAATGGATACAGGCTTCAGTGGCTATCCCATGCTTCCCAGGGACTGGTCTCCAAGAAGTCAATGGTAGATTGCTCTGAAGATGTTTACCCTAAAGCCAGCACAGCTTTTCTAATGTCGGAGGAAATTCAAATGCTCTTCAGACAGGAAATCTCCCTTTGTTTCAACAAAGCACAGTGATATCTAAAGTCATATCACATCAGAGCCCCAGTCTGTGCTCCTCAGAAAGACAGTGTCATTTTCTCTTCTCTATTCCATAAGTGTGAGTCTCTCTGCCTATGAACACATAGTTCCTCCTCCCTCTCTGTGTGTATACTTGGGGTGCATGTGGTGTGGTCACTATTGAATAATAACGCATGTGCATTAACTTTGCATATTAACTCATTTAATAGTAATCATACCACCAGACAGGCACAGGTAATACTTTCATTTGCCAATGAAGAAACCAAGGCTGTTGGGGCTTGGTTTAACTTGCTCAAGGCTGTTTAGTCGCCTGGCATGTCTCAGGTCACCTGTGCCAATGGTTGACTCTTTTTGTATCTAAAATAGGAGAAGATTAGATGTTAATGAGCTTGTGACCCTAGGGATGTATCTCTTTGTTATACAGGATTGAACATGGAAGCATGACAATCACAAACAGGATGAGTTCTGTTATCTCATTTGTGTTTGGCCTGCTGTGTTGGAGATGGAGAATTAAAGTCAGGATTTTCCTGCCCTTCCTCCTCCCCCCCCCCCCCCCCCCCCCCCCCCCCCCCCCCCCCCCCCCCCCCCCCCCCCCCCCGCCACCCCCACCCCCAACCCTCCCACCCCCGGCCTGATGAGTCAGTTCCTTTCCAGATATCTCACCTCCCACTTCACAAGGAAAGCTGAAGAGAGCAAGGATACATTGACCAGAGGGGATGGTTATCCTGAGTTTCAAGTTCAAAAGCATTTGGGGGCATAGTAAATAGAACAAAGTAGATAGGAAAGAATGTTTTTATAACTTTCAAAATTATAATACTTCTGAGGGTGAATTGGGATCCTGAAAACAACCATTGTGGCACGAATCACAGAAGCTATAACTGACCTGACAAACATGGACATCGGGCAGGCCTGTTCAAATTAGGGCTAAGACAACTTCAAGCTAGCCAGGACTCAACCAAATGGGTCAGTGGACTGAAGGACTTTAATGAGGGTGCTGTAATATGAGAAAGGATACAAAACCCAAAGGGGTAGTGATCAGCAATGGAAGAGTACAGGCAGCAGGAATTCCCACTATCGAGCAGAGTGAGCTGGAAGAGTAAAAGAGGTAGGACATACAGGAATACCAATGTTGACAGAACTATCTCTGCCTCCTCCAACTTTTGATCAGTGTGAGCTACCTATTGACCAAAGCCAACTTGGAGCCAGAGGACAAAGTAGCCTCGGTAGAGATCTGAAGGGAAACCAGTTTCTTATGAACCAGAGAAGGATATAGGATGGGTTTGGAAACAGAGTTGTACAAAAGCATCAATACCCTGGCAGTACTTTGCATCTCTCTTTCTATTAGGCATTAGATCTCATGTTCTCGTTTGTCAACTATTGTTGCGATAAAACAAACAAACAAACAAAAAACATGGCCAAAAGCAACTTAGGGGAGGAAAGGACCCATTTCATCTCCACTTGCATGTAATCGTCTGTCACTAAAAGAAGTCAGGGCAGAAACTAAAGCAGAGACTGTGGAGAAATTCTACGTATTGGGTTGTTCTCTAGATCATGCTCGGTTAGCTTTATTATATAACCCAGACCCACCTGCTCAGGGAGGATGCCACCGATGCTGTGCTGGTCCATCCCACATCAATCACTAACCAAGACAGTATCTCATAGACAAGGCGACATATCAGTCTGGTTTTAGAAATCCCTCAATAGAGACTCTCAGATGGCTTTAGGCTGTGTCAAGTTGACAGATGGAGCTAACCAGAAAGGTCGTAGAGGGTCAAGTTCTCAGATGGCTTCCAATGCCCTGGATACCCATGGCAGGACCTACGGCACATGCCCTTGTCTGACTTCCCACTGGTGCTCCCAACTTCTGACTCCCTCCTCTGGGGTTTTGAAACCTATCAAAATAGTCTTTAGCTTTAGGTTCCCTTCCCAACGCTCCATTTACCTTTTGTTTTTCCATTGCACTGTAACATATTGGAAGCAATCATAAGGTACTCACCATGCCATCCCATCACAGTATCTATCTGTGACCCTGAATATATCCATTTCCTGGTTTTATGGATATAATTTTGTACTCCTTCTTCAGACCCAACCCCTTTGGCAACATACCTATTGCGTGTCATAGTTTCCTTACATTAGAAAAAAAAAGCAATTCTTACCTGCTACACACCCCTCTTTAGATAACACATGCATTTCTCTGCCCCCTTAAAAATATCCCTTAAAGTTAGTAGTAGCTTAACTTAATCACAGATCTGCAGTGTGGCCATGGTTAGGTAGTTAGTGTCTGCTATACAGTAGAATTGTGTCAGTTCAAAACGTGGTGTGAAGAGTTATCTGAGGCTAAGCCATTCACATATAAAGAAGATTGTATTGGGTTTCTAGTGAGGACACAGATGTTAGCATTTAGCCCTGCTATGTGGCTCATTGGGTTCAACATAATTTGGAGGCAACATTACCAAAAGAGCTCATTGGGTGGCTTCATTGCCTTCTAACTTAGATTTGGAGATCTGCTGTGTTTTACTCTTGGAAGCCATCCCAAAGCCTTTATGGAACTAAGAGGAGGAAATACAGACCCTATTGTAGATGAATGGATCCCATTCCCCTCATGCCTTAGAATGAAATACATCAAAGTTAAAAGTTAAAAAGTTAAAAAAACCCTCCCTCAAAGAAGGTGATATATGTATTTTCCTAACAAAACATAGGAAGGCAATAGTGGAAAGGAAGCCTGATATGGTGACCCAAACAGCCTTCAAACAAAATGGAAGTGACTGGACTAAGGAAGGGGAGGATAACAGAAGCAGGAAATGAATTCAAGATTTATATTCCTGGATCTGAATTGGGCTACTTTAATATACCAAATGACTCCAAAGACAACAGAAGAAGTGTAAGGACCACACAAAGGGGCATATTCGCAGGGCTGTAGAGAGAGTTTAGTATTAAGAGCACACACTGCTCTTACAGATGACACACCAATCTGGTTCTCATTATCTATACTTAAGCAACTTACTACTGCCTGTAACTCTAGGGGATCTGATGCCTTCTGACTTCCACAGGCATCTGTACAACATGTGGCATGTGCGCGCACACACACACACACACACACACAAGGAAGGGGGCATGTTCACCTACAAAACCACACTTGCCCTTAGGCGAACATATTTGTATTTCTTCCTAGTATTCCCCAAGAGTCTTGGAATCCCTACTAGGTGATATGTGAAAGTAAAGTTGCATGCTTATTGATATTATTTTAAGTATTTATATCTCAAATGGATGCCCAGGCAGAACAGGAGTACTATATGAAATAAGACCCCGTGATTGACTAGTAGGTGGCACCTCATCTTGTAACAGAGGAAAATCTGGAATGGTACCTCTGTTTCTGCAGAGCGAATGCAGGCAATCTGTTTTAGAGATAGGCTGGAGTCAACACAAGGCCACTTGACTTTCTTTTGGATACATACATCACGACCGACAATCTTCTCTCTAGCAAGAGTGAGCTGTATTCTTTAATAATTACCATTGGGACTTTGAGGAAACAACAGTACCACACCCATAACCCACTGGTTCTCAATCTGTGGGTCAAGACCCCTTTGGGGGTACAATAAGCCTTTCACGGGGGTTACCTAAGACTTTATTCATATTAGATTTTTACATTATGTTTCATAACTGTAGCAAAGTTAGTTATGAAGAAACAATGAAAATAATTTTATGGTTGAGATCAGCACAACATGAAGAACTGTATTAAAGGGGCTTAGCATTAGGAAGCTTGAGAACCACTGACATAGTACATCATCTATCAATTGAAAACAGTCCATACCTACTGCATTAAGTTCCTTCCTTTTCATAAACATACATGAGAGGGCACTTGCTTTAAAATCAGACAGTTCTCAGCTCTGGCTTCAACTCTGTTGCTTTCCAGTTTTTTCACCATTAGCAAGCTGTTTAACCTTCTGGGCCTTAGTTTTCTTCTCTGTAAAATGATAATCGAGACTACATGTTATAGGGATTACTGTAAAGGGTCAATGCAACAACAAGAGAGTAATACAGACACATTGTAGGTGTTCACTGAGTTGTCACAACAGTTATTATCCATGAAAGGTCTAAGATGCCACACTATTTAGCAGTCCATTGCTCAGTTCCTAACATCTGGCACTAGGCATCCAGCATGCCCGAGAACAATGCCACTGCTGGCTGGCCATGGTCATGTTGCGTCCTTTCATGGCTCAGTGACTTAACATTTAGAAGATGGAACTTTCATAGTGAGAGCAAGTTGGAAACTAAGTAAAGCTCCAGAGAGCACTTAGGGAGCACTTAGGGAGCACTTAGGGAGCACTTAGGCAGGCACAAACCAACTTAGAGGCAGGTGGATTTCTCAGCTCTGCCTGCCAGCTGGAATGGCTTTTGTATTCTGCCCAAGCAAAACTGTTCTGTCCCAGAGGTTTTTGCAAATTCACCAGGGCTGAATGCATGTCAGAAACTCGGGGAGAGATTAGCTTTGAAAAGCTGACATTTTTGGTACATATCAAAAAAGCCCGGAGCAAATGGGGGTCTAAGAAACGCTTTGAAGGCCTTCATAGGGTCAGTGAGAGCTGTCACTAGACGCAACCTTGCAAGTAGCAGGGGAAGTACAGAAGGTCATTCAGGTCGTCTAGATACCAGTAAGGCTGCAAGCCCTTGGAAGCAGCCAGATGATTGAATTTTTTTTTTTTTTTTAAAAAAAAAAACTTCTCTGTAGTCTTCTATCAGATAGTTTAATATAGCCTAGTTTAATGCATTCCTACTGATATGTCAAAATCTAATCTTTTCCTGAGAGCACCCCCTGATAAACGGGGCTTTCTTCTTGCTATCAGGTATGGCCTCTTCTCATTGAGCACCCCAAAGGTGGCAGGCACTGTAACAGATTTTACACCATGATCTCATTTCTTCCTTAACATTTGATCATCTGTGGAACAGATAGTAACTGACTTTCTAAGAGGTGTCAGTCTCAGGATACCATTTTATTATGAGCCCCTCAAGTTTCAAAGGAGAGATGACTAGTGTCAAGCCCTTTAAGGGGTGCATAGGGGATTCAGAACCTTCAAGAAAGGACCCACTTTCTCAATTGTTTCCAGGAAATTGTGCTTCCTGGAAATTGGAGGGAGGGGGCTGATGGTGGTGGTGTCAGCAGTATGGATGGTTTATGTGGAGTGCCAACTTGATGGAAGTTAGAATCACCATGGAAACAAATCTCTGGACAGTCTTGGGGGAGGGAGGAGTTTCTAGATTAGGTTAACTGAGGTGTGAAGTCCCTGCCTAAATGTGGGCAGACGCAGAGAAAATTATGTCTTTAAAAAAAAAACTAAGGTGAAAAGTGAAGCATTGTCACAGGCATGTGCACACACCCCATAAACACCTGTACACATACATAAGTATGTGCATGCACTTATAAAATACAAACTAACCCAAATTCATTTTAAGACACGGTCCTTCGTGATATCCATATGAATATTATCCACCATAATATCCACCATGCTCCCTTCCAAAACCATCTAAGAAGCAGTTTGCCACAGTCCCAATCTCTTACCAGCAGAGAGTGGGAATAACAACATGGATGCCAAGGTAAGGTTCACGAAACTTCTTCCAGTTTATTGCCAGGTAAGTACCAATATAACCTCACTCAAGCGCTGATCTCACTGGTCAGCCTGTGTCTGCCTTCTCATTCTTCTTATCCATAATATCAAACCACCACACACAATCACAAAAAGAAAAGCCCAAAAAGCTATCCTGTCCCTATTTCTAAGGGAGTTGAAGGTTCCCTGGATCACCTTCAGCCACTGCTCAGCTGTAGCTATGTCCACAGGGGTATTATTGACTGCCACAATGGATGCTCTCAGTTCTTTCATCTTGTTGTCAAACTCATAACTCCAATTGCTGAGCAGCATCTTTCCGATTAATCGGGAGAGTTGGCCTGCACGAGAAGAATTCTGATACCGCATAGAGGTTATACAAACTCCAAACATATGACTTACACAGGAAAGAAAGACCATTTTCACTAGAGCAACTTAATTTAGTAACATTACTTTCTGTTCTATTACCAACTAAAAAGAAAAACGGGGACACCACACACACAGGGGTAGGCTCAAAAAACTATATTATCTCTATTACTACAATTTACTTTTACAGAAGTTTCAAAAATATCAGAAGCATTCCAATTTGCTGAACAATTAGCAATTAAACCCCCATTAGCATTTCCATAGGTGATGCATCAGTACAATTACCATTAACCCCGCATAAAAGCCAGATATTAAAGGGATCAGAATACAACTGCCATGCAAGGATTTTGATAAGTAAAATTCAAATTTCCCAGCAGTTTGGTTATATAATTTAACACACTGGCATCAGCACTGAGAGGTACTGGAAGGGGGAGTGCTTTCACAATCCCCCATAATTCTTGCTCTTCCCCTATTGTCATACTCATCTGTACGAACAGCAGTCCGAATGTCATCAGCTTCTTCTAGGGCATCTTTCTTCTGTCGCTTATCTTCTCTCCACGGCCGTGTCAGACGTTCAGGCACCCAAATAGGATTCTCCTGATCTTGTGGAAAGACACATACTGCTCCCCACATCCATGTTATAATGGGATCAGGGCTCCTCCATCGCCTGGAGAGAACATCTTTCCACTGCACCCTTACAGATTGAAGTGGTTGTGGGGCACAATGCCACTCAGTCGCACAATGGCCATGGGAGTCCAAATTTTAAAAATTAAGAATGAAACGAGTTATATTTAATTTATCTTTAGGGGATTTAAATTGCATCCCTATCCCCCCTTTTTGTTTAATTAAAGCATGCTTCAGGGTAGCATTGGCACGTTCCACTATACCCTGACTTTGGGGGTTATAAGGCAAACCATGGCTGATTTCAATGCCTAGGGCATGACAAAAATGCATGAATTTTTGAGAAGTATAGGCTGGTCCATTATCTGTTTTTATCTTTTTTTGAAGGTCCCCAAAAGAGAAAGCTTGCCAACAATGCGAAATTACATGCTGTGCTTTTTCTCCCGCATGGGCCGAAGGAAAGATCATGCCTGAACAGGTGTTAGCATATTTAAGAGTGCGGAAATCTGAAACATGAGTAACATCCATTTGCCAAATCATTAAAGGTTTAATTCCTCTAGGACTTACTCCTACTCTCCTCTGAGGCAACAAGGAAACACAGTGCCCACATTTTAAAACAATATCCCGGGCTTGTCCTCAGGAAATTGGAAACTTCAATCTTAAAGTCATTCATTGTCTATGAAATTCCTGGGCTCCTTGCAGTGCAGAGGCCGCAACAAATGCAAAGACTACATGTTTATTGGCGTCAGCTATTGAATGGCCCTCTGCTATTGGCCCGGGGAGGCCAGTATGTGCTCTAATATGAATGATACTAAATGGGTCTTTCTTTCCCAGATACATCTTTGTAGGGTAGACAACAACTCAGACACGTTGGAGGTGTGTTTAATCAGGCCCACAGTTTCTAATTGTTGAACTGCTTGTACTACATATTGACTATCTGATATTAAATTAAAGGGATTTGGATACTCCAAGAACACCTGTAAGACTGCATTTAATTCAACTACTTGAGCTGATTGACAGGGAAACAAATGAATATTTGGTTCCTTTCCTTCTACATACACTACTCCAACTCCACCTTTTGAGCCATCTGTGAAGATATTCATGGCTTCTGTAATAGGTTCTTTTCTTGTAATCTTAGGAAAAATAATGGGGTTGCACATGAAAAATTGCATCTAAGAATTGGAAGGATAATGATTATCAAATTTTCCTACCATGCTATTGCATAATACGGCCCACTCATTACTTGTGGCTGCTAAAACTTCAATTTGTTTGGGAGTATAGGGCATAATTATCACATCTGGCTTGCCAAAAACACCCAAACTCATTTTAAGTCCTTTCATAATTAATTGTGCCACACTCTCAGGGTACCAAGGTTATACCTTGGCAGGTGAATGATGTAAATAAACCCACCCTAGGGGTCCCGTTTGCCACAGGACACCAGTAGGTGATAAATCAGTAGCAAGATGAGTTGGGTGGGATAAATGTGGTCCACCTGAGCCTTGGCCAAACAATCTTCCACCTGTTGTAAACTTTTTCGGCCTTCTTCCATTAGCTTTCTAGGGGAATTCAAATCTGAATTTCCTTTAATAATCTCAAATAAGGGATGCAATATAATATTAGGGATTTTGCAATATGGTCTGATCCAATTAATATCTCCTAACAATTTCTGAAAATCATTTAATGTAGATAATTTATCTATACGTAATGTCAATTTCAAAGGCTCTATTTGGGTACCACTTAACTTAGTTCCTAGATATTTCTTTATATTATCCTTTTGGACCTTTTCAGGGGCCACAATTAAATTCCATTTTTTGTAATTGGTTTATCAGTTCCTGGTATACTCGATCTACTTCATTTTCATTTTTCTCACAAATAATCCGCTTCATCCCTTACCGGGAGCCTAACTTCCTGCCTTACCGGGAGCCTAACTTCATCCCTATTCTTGGGAACCTAAATTTGATCTCTTCGTCCCTATTCCGGGAGCCTAATCTGCTTCATCCCTTACCAGGAAGCTAATCTGCTTCGTCCCTTACCAGGAGCCTAATCTGCTTTCCCTTACCAGGAACCTAACTTTGATCTCTTTCCCCGCTACTTACTGTGGACCTTTTCTTCTCTGGACTGTGCGGGTGGCCTCTTCACTAGGACTCCGGTGCGTATCTGGAGACCCAGGCTCCTGTCACACCGCCCTGCAATCAGGCTGCCTTGTGTGCATCTTGCAGTTGCACCTGCTGCTGGTGGTGGTCCTGATGCTTTTTGACGCCGCTCCTCCACAGCCCGGGCTCTGCACTTCTGCTGCTCCTGCTGGCCTCCAAGTCTTCGCACACTGTGCTGTTATGGGTGCGCGAGGCAGTGCAGTTCCTGCGGCCCAGAACCACAGCAAGAGCCGGGTGTGGCACTGCTGCCACCAGGGATGTGACCTTCACTGTCGCTTGGCCAGGATGACTGGAGTCCCGAGGCATCCGCGCCTCACTTCAGCCTCCCGGGTGCTCTGACTGCACGCTCCCCCGCTGCAAGGATCCCTGTACAGGCCACCAGATGCTGCAACCCCAACCTCTGACCAGCAGAGAGTGGGAATAACAACACAGATGCCAAGGTAAAGTTCAAGAAACTTCTTCCAGTTTATTGCCAGGTAAGTCCCAATATATCCTAACTCAAGCGCTGATCTCATCCCTCTTCACTCTGCAGGGTCCAATCAGCATCAAGCACACTGCACTCACGCTCCAAGCATGCATGCTAGACACTTCAAGGATAGGCTAAGGACACAGCGCATGAGGGATGACACTATGAGTCAGGTGGATAGCCCGTGATTGTTGCCACTGTGCATGTACCAAAGTCTGACAAACAAGCAGAGATCGCGGGGCTTGGCATAAGGCCAGGGCGCCATCTTGGCCCATACGGCCGCACCCCCTTCCCACAGTAGTTGTTATAAACAGATTGATCTAGAAATTGGTCAGTTTTCTACTAGTACTTTTATAGAAAACTATGAATTTTCCACTCATACGTTTTCTTCTTGTTGTAACAACACTGGTGAGTACAAATTCTGTTTGTTGTCTGTGGACAATAAGACACAGTGTTCTGCGAAAGAAGAAAAGGAGGTGATGTGGAGTGGTAGAGACTGGGGAAACCGAGGCAGTCACCATCATCTAAGACCATGACTTCTCTGCTCTGTGGCATTATTGCCTGTCATCACAAAGGTACCTCTGGCTTCTAAATTGATTTTCCATGAGAAGCTAAAAATCCAGATTCATTCACACCCACACCCACACACCAAATATATATATATATTTGTCTAACATTGACAACTAAATCAACTGTCAACTTTCTTAAGAAAAATACCAGCCTCTGGGATGTCGATTTGAAGCCTCCTTTACCAGCATCAGTCAGCTTCTTTTTGCTTTTCATGTAGATTATATGACAGGTACTGTTTTAGGACTGTACTCCTGTGGCTGCATGGTATTTAGTTGTATAGCTGTATGTTTCTCCAGGTCTTTATTGTTGCTGCAGAACAGAGGATCTGACGCTATCTTTTTAGCCTGGTATGTACATTCATGTGTGCCAAGCCCTTTTCCTCATACCTACTCATAAATAAATACAAAGTCAAAAAAAATCTTTAAAAAAACTAAATAATCCCCAAACATTTAAGTACAAAAATTACATTTCTTGAAGGTTTCAACATTCAATCTTTTCATTAATTTTAAAGCAATTTTATAACAATTTTCTTGCCATACTTCTCCCAGAATCATTTGTTGCCTCACTTATCACTTTCAGTAAAAATTCATTTAATGTAGTTATAGAGAAACATGACCATATGCTGGAGCATTTTAGTTCATAGCCATTAGCATAGTCTACTTTTGCTTTCCCAGGTGTCCCACTGGGAAAATATGCTGAACGGATACCAATTACCAAGAGCCTATGAAGCACAGAACCATGGATTGCTTTTCATCACAGTGTTATTGTTAATGCTATAACTTGGATATCATGTGGTATTATTTAAAATATCTTATAAATATATGAGTGGCTACTTTTTGCATTCTTTGCTGAAAAAAACTCTAATTTTAAAATCTTAGTTATTTCCTATTATTAATATTATAAATATCATTAAAATACATGTCTTTAGGCAAAAGACCTGTCTTCATTTCCATTAATAGAATTCCAGAAATAGAATTTCCAAAGGAAAGCTTGTAAATCTTCTCAAGACTCTTGAATTGCATTTCAACTTCTTGTCCTAGAGTCTCAAAATGCCTAATATCGTCTTCAGATGTGCTGAGTATTTTCCTGGAAACACACACCCTCCAAATTTTAATATTGTCTATTTTTCAAGGTTCTATTAACCTGTTAGGTCTAACAAGTGAGGTTGAAAATTGTTTAATGTTCATTATGATATATCTCAGCTTTAGACTGCATTTTGACCCTCCCTCTTTATTTTGTGTGAAATTATACTCTTTCTAACTTTTGAAATAAATTGCTTAAGTATTAAAAATATAGGAGCCAGAGGACTGGCAAGTTTGCTGTGAGAGTGTATCTCTTAGAAATAACAAGAAATTTTACACATAATATGGCAACAATATGGCTACCTAAGTAAGACCTGAACAAGCACCTTCACTAGGTTCACTATCACATACATATATATACATATATACATACATATATATACATATATACATATATATATATATACACACACACACACATATATACATACATATGATATATATATACACATATATATACATGATATATATATATATACATACATATGATATATATATACATATATATATATATATATATATATATATATATATATATATATATATATATCACATACAACAAACACATATAGCATGTGTATATGATATGTGTTGTATGCAGACGTGAAGTTGGGTATGCCTGCACATACATGCACATGGATGTAGAAGCCAGAAATTGACATTGGGAATGGTCCTTATTTGCTCTTAGCCTTATTTTTTCAACATAAGGTCTGTCATTGAACATGGGCTTGTTGATTCAGCTCCGTTGGCTCACCAATGAGCTCTAGAAATTTGTCCTTGCTAATGTGGAAGCATGAGGTCTCGAGGCCCCCTCCCCTCCTACACTAAGAACTACAGGTGACTAAAAAAGGCTGAGTGTGGGACAAAGAGTCTTCCCCAAGGGAGAGCATACTTAGCCAATTTCTCCCTTTTAGCTTAAGAAACAAAATTCCTCTGATTCCTATTTCTAGATTTGAATGTTATTTTCTTCTTTCTCTTACATTTTCATGCCTTTTTAAAAAAGAAAACAAAACAAAAACAAAACAGGCTCACTGCTAAGTAAGGTTATGTGATGTATGACTGGCATTTAACAGGAAGTTACCTCTTACTTTTTGCTTTGTGCTCTTTAGGAAACTCTGTTGCAGCTATTGATTGTGTATTTAATAGGGTGCCTTGGTTCCAAGGCAGTCATGAAAAGCTACAATTGAAAACATAAATAATGAAGAATGAATGGTTTTCTTCTTACTTCATTTTTCAGATGGAGAACTGCTAATTGTTGCTTAGGCAGGAAGCATTCCTGGTTTTACCCAAACAATTTTGATTTATAGATATTGGGGGATATGCACGAAATCAACTGAAGTGTTGAATTATTAAACTCTGCTGTTTTCCAAGTACCTATGTGCCGTATCTGACATCTGTAAAATGAATTCTAACCCAAAGTATTTCTTTGAGGTGTTAACCAGAACTCACTGACACAGGCCAGCATAACTTTGCAATGCAAAAGAAAATGCCAGGCAAACTCCCTCCTGCAACTACGGACTATTTATCACAGTTTGTTGGAGTGGTGAAGTGCATAATTTTTTGATCCAGCTGACACATTCAATTATCTTTAAAAGTTTCTATCACAGTACTCTTTTCAGCTATTTATTGGGTACAAAAACGTAATCCATAATTATAGATATTTCGTGTGCCCTGCATCAAACACTCAACAATCTCATTCCCCAGGCTTTCTGTCTACCAGAGAAACTGAGAAAAGAAAATAAATGCTTAGCAATCAAGATTTGCAAAGTGGCCATGAGGAGCCGTCAAGACACTGACAGCTGAAAACAAGAAGAAATATGTGCAGCATAGCCTGGGGTCTAGGCTTGCAGAGGAAATGACTTGGTGCGTAATCATGGATTTGCAGATGTCTGGGGCTGATGGAGCTTTGTGAGCATTAATTTGGGGCTTCTACCAGATAGCTTTTAGCTATAATGAGGAGAATTCTCCCAAACTGTATCCATATCTTGAAGATGCAAGGTCATTGGAAAGGAGAGGCCTGGTTTGGTATTTCCTTGGTTACTAATGGGTTTTAGCCAAGTAATTGTGGATTATTTCCTGAATATGTAAAAGATTATTAATATTCTCTGAATTCATCAGATACTATGTGTGGTTAAAAATATATGGTACCCATTTATACTCCTTCTTCACTCCTTCCACTAAGAGATGTAGAAAGACAAACTGTCAACAGTCAACTGAGATATTTATCAATGTTTAATGTCTTAAAATGAGTAATTTCTTTGCATTCTCTCGTTTTCTCTCTTCTCTCTCCCTCTCCCCATATATAATGTACATAATCTCACATATATGTCCTTTTATCTACATATATATGTACATGTATTCTATATATTCTATATATATAACTCTACATACAACAAACATAATATATGCATGTGATATATGTTATATGCAGACATGAGGTTGGGTATGCTTGCACATGTATGCACATGGGTGTAGAGGCCAGAGATCGATATTGGTAGTGGTCTTTAATTGCTCTTAGCTTTATTTGTTCAATATTAGGCCTGTCATTGAACCTTAGCATTGTTGGTCTAGCTGCAATGCTCCAATGAGCTCTAGGAATTGGTCTGTCTCTGCTCCTTCCTTGCCATCACTGGAGTTACAGATGCAGACTATAAAGCCTGGCATGTATGTGGTGATAGGGATCTGAACTCAAATCCTCATGCTTGCCTGGCAGGTACTCTACAAAACGAGCCATCAAAACAGCCCTTATGTTATTAACTGAATAGGGATGTACAAGCCTGGTAAGATAAGTTTTCTGTTAATGTATGCTTTTAGCTTTGATGGTGGCCATTAGTATATAGGTCAGGACCCTTCTCTCCTCCCTATATGCCTTCAGAGGAGTGAGAAATGGCAAGGATATTGTACTTCTGTGTGATATCTGACCATTGCCTTCGTTCTCCTTTTACCTGATAACTTGCTCTCATCTTCACACCATGTGTTCTATATTGAGAATTCTAGGAAGGAATGCCTAACCCCTAGAACCTGTTTTTTGTTGAACCACCAATCTGTCTGTCCCATCACAAACCAAGAAGATCTATTTTGAAGTGCAGTGCCAATATCTCTGAGTTACTTTTTGGGTGAAATGATCTTGCTCCTAACCACTCCTCAAATGGATGTCTACTGATTGTGTCAAATGCTATTCTGTTCTATTGAAACGCATAACACTGTTATGAAGCAAAGAATTGTTCATTTATGGAAAATGTTTAATAAAATAAGGAGAGCTCAACAAAATGACTTTTCCTCTTCAGATTAGTCAAACTGAAGTTCAGAGTCGTCTAGGAAGTATCAAGAGGTTAAATGAGTTAGCTAATGTTAGCTAAGGAACGAGCTGTAATTGGTCACTCATTTAGTTTCTGACTTTCTTATTTCAAAGCTGACAGCAAGGATTTCCACTACCCAGGTTATTGTCTCTGAAGTCACCATTTAAAAGCATTAATCACAGTTACTAAGCAATAGGAGAAAGCTTCCCATTGCCTGGGAGAAAGTCAAAGGCAGTAGTTCCTGGCACACAGTCAGCAACCAAACAAAATAAAAGAATCAGTCAATGATTGTCTACCAACCCAACAGTTATTCTCATTGCTATTGTGACTGTGTGTGTGTGTGTGTGTGTGTGTGTGTGTGTGAGATATGTGATTGTTACAGTGTGCTGGTTAGAATTATTGCCTAGCACCCTGCCAAAGATCTATATAATCCAAAGCTATTCAGAAGGCCATGGCAAGAAGATCATAAGTTCAAGGACTGATTGGGCTACAAAACAAATCTAGGCCAGCCTGTTCTCTCTCTTTCTCTCTCCCTCTCTCTCTCTCTCTCGTAAATAAAAAGGAAGAGGGATATAGCTCAGGGGTAGAGTGTTTGCCTAGCCAAGTATGAGGTCCTATGTTCAATTGACAGGAGGAAGGAGGGAGGGAGGAAGGGAGGGAGAGAGGGAGAGATAAAGACAGAGACAGACAGAGAGACAGAAAGACAGAGACAGAGAGAGACAGATACAGGATAGAGACAGAGGCACAGAGACACAGACATGAAAGACACAGAGACACAGAGACGGGATAGAGATAGAGACAAACAGAAGTAGAGAGACAGAGACACAGAAAGAGACGAAGACTGTGGATAGAAGGAAGACAGTGAATAGAGGGAAGGAGAAAAGAGGGGAAATAATTATTGCTCATCCATTAATTACTTCCTTCTTCAACCTGCTGTCAATAACATTTTCCTTGCCCTACAGATGCTGGAGTTGCCTGGTGATTTGCTTTGTCCAATGGAATGCAAGTCTAGGTGACCCCAGCAGCAACCTAAGACATGCTAGTGTCTTTGGCTTTCTGAGTTCTCTAATGACCCAGTATGTAAAGAGCATGGTCCAGGTAGTTATAAATCCTTGTTTACTGCATGTTCCTAAAATAAACACTTAGAAATAGTATCTTTCCCCTGGAAGCTTGGAGCTAAGCCCAGCTCAATGAGATCTTAAAGCAAAGCTGTCCAGTCAAGCCTACAGCATAAAAACAACCTGCAAGATTTAAAACATAATAATCTATATGTCTTTGTGGTCCATAAATTCTAGTATGATTTATGAGACAGCCTTATTGTATTAATAGCTGGTAATATGATAAGTAACCTGTGACTATGAACTATATGACAGACTCTGATGACATGTCCATTAGGTAGATGGCATTCTTAACCCTGTCCTACAAATGAGAGAAGAAACTCTAATAGTTTAGTAAGCTTAACTGAAAAGATAGAATAACAGTAGCTCAGGCATATAATTTTAATCAACCTTAGTAATTTCAATATCATTGCTATATGATAATTCTGTACATACTGGACATGAGAGAATTTCAAGTCACACTTGGAACTTACCAAGGAGGTTATGCTTTGAACATGAAACCAAACAACTGCCACTCAGCCCTTCTGTTTCATTTCCAACTGCTACCACACATAAATTGTTAAGAGTTGTATTTCAACCTTTGCCAAGAACAGGGCTGACTCAGCTCTTGGAAGTTCATCCGAAGAACTAATTAGTAAAGAATTCTAGGGGGGAAAACAGACAGAATAGCAACTTTTCAGATGACTTCCACAGTAAAAAGAAAAAATGAGAGAGGTATGTTTTGGCCATCAACACCCTGAATGAGAACATGGCTCTGATGTGTACTGTCATCTCTTGAATTCTCTGTGTCCATGGAGATTATTGTCATATGAAATGTCTCTAGATTCAGAGGTGGCAAGAGAAACCTCATGAGATATTCATATTTCAAATGAATGACAATATTTTTCACCTGATCCTTGGGTGTTTTGTTGTCCTTTTGTATGTTTACCTCAGGGCTTTACAACCATCTCAGCAAGTTCCTGTGACATATTTCTGATAATCTGCATTTCTTATCCTTATCAGGCAGAGAGAGACTCTGTGCTCAAACTCTGCCCTTCTTTTTCCAATGCCACGATGCCTTCTTCTTGTCTCCTCTTCTCCAAGCTTACAGCAATTGGGGGTAACCTAAACTATGAGGAATGGGCTGGGCTCTCCCACCTCCTTAGTGTTGATTTTTATCAAAAAGCAAAGAGATTGGTTTGAGGGTATCTTTTTAAAATGATGGGCTCTATATGGTTTCTCCTATGTGGGGTGGATCTTGTCAGTGGGAGGAGGTAAGCAATGTATAGTAGACATCAATACTCAAGGGGACCTTCTTTCCCCTAACAGACCTAAATCTCCCAGCAAAATGAGGCTATTGAGCCACGTGAGGATCTAGGATAAAAACGCTTTGGTGTGATCACAGAACTACCCCAAAGTTAATGTGGATGAAGAACGGTGAGAGGAATAGTAGCAAAAGATGAGGCCAACGGGAGCCTATTGTAAAATGCATTTGGACCTTCTCACTTCTATGATGAAATAAGTGACAGAGGCAGGATAAGATGGACATATTCTTGCTCACTGTTTCAGCTATCAACCCATCTTGGTGGGAAGAATGATGTGGAAGAGAACAGTTCATATCACAGCAGCCACAGAACATAGAAGTGTGGTTGTAAGAAAAGCCCAGGGCAAATGTCGACTTAGAGAATGCTTATTCTAATCAGATTCTGATTGGTTGTTTAGCAAATGTGATATAAATTAGGGTTATCTTGGGAGAGAGAGAGACCGTCAACCGAAATAATGCTTCTGTAGAATTGGACTGTAGGCAAGTGTGCAGGTTATTTTCTTGGTTAATGATTAATGTGTAAGGGTCCATCCCACAGTGGATGATGCAACCTGGGCAAGTGGTCCTGAGATGTATAGGAAAGAAGATTGAGCAAACCACGAGGAGCAAGCTAATAAGCAGCATTCCTCCATAATCTCTGCTTCAGGTCCTTTCTCCAGGATCTTTCTTGGAGTTCCTCCCTTGACATTCCTTGATAACAGATTGTATCTAGAGTCAAATAAATCTTCCCCAAGTTGTATTTGGTTTTGGTGTTTTATCACAGCAAAATTAACAAGTCCATTTCCCTTCCCTACTCTCTCAAGATATATCAAATCCCACTCCAGAGGCATACTCTAGCCTCCCTAGAAATCATAAGCCATCATCTGACAGACAGATCCTACTCCTGCTTTTTACTATCTGTCAATAACACCATCATAAATCCATCAAGGGATTTATCTACTCATTGTGTCATAACCCTTCTGATCTGATATGTAAACATGCCATCACAACCCCATACACATGCTTTACTCATCTCCTAGACAGTTTTATAGTCAACCAAGTTGACAAGATTGACTATAATATATTTTATGTTTGGCAATATCAGATGCCACTAGAAGGCTTTGAGTAGGAGAATGACAGAGCTAGAGTTCATTTTTAGGGCTGTCCTTTAATAACAGCATCACATGACCACAGCATTGTAAGAGCAGAATGGAGGGCAGGAGCATAGAGGTTATTCCTTCTTGTAGCCGTGACATAGTGCCTGTCAAGGAAAAAAAAAGTGAAGTGTTTGGGCTTATGGTTTGAAGATACAGTACATCATCCCAGGGGACATAGGGCATAGTGGCAAGAATATAAGTCTTGCCCATATCTGAATGGATCAAGAAGCAGAGGAAGGGAACTTTTGATGCTGGCTATCTCAGTTTTTCAATTCATGACCAACATGGTGTTACCATACTCCTGGTGGGCCTTCTCCCTGAATACCAGTTATAGAGAGTTGCATCTCATTGATGCTCTAGGTGTTACTTCAATCAAACTGGAAACCAGAATTAATCATCAAAACAGGTAATGACTTATATAGTAATAGTAACAAGAAATGATAGTGGTGGGAGATGACTATAGGAGTTGAAGAACAGCTGGATTTGTGATATATTTTGAACCAATTGAATTTGGTAAATAAGATTTAAAATAAAAGAGGAAGGGATTAAAGTAATTGAGTAAAAGGATATATGGTAGTATCAAAAACATACCAGAAATAATGTGTGGGTAAACTCAGGGTCTCTATGTTGATCTGCCTGATAGACATCCAAATGGAAACATCATAGAGAGAATAGAATACACAAGTTTGAAGTTCAGCAGATGGCAGCAGATTAGATAAAAAAATTTTATTTTATTTTTTTAGTCAACAAACTATCCATCCAGGGATTATGGGACCAATATATAGAGGCTGACAACAAGATAGAGTTGAAAAAGTGGGAAACAACATTAGATTACAAGACACTCAAGGGACTGATGTCTCAGAATCCAAGGAATGAAAATATTTGTGCAGTATGCCCTTCCAGGGCAGAGTCAGCTTCTTAAGCTGCTACTTTGGGACGTAGCTATGTTGGTGCCACTGATGAGTTTCACAAAAGCTGTTCCTTTGGAGTGATGAAAATAAAACAATTAATAGAATTGGATAAAGAAGGGAAAGTTATGAAGAAGTCTATCGTAAATATGCTAAGTATCATAGAAGTTACAGAGGCCAAGAGATGTGCTTAGATATAGGATATAAAATGGCAGTATTTTATGCTGCTGAAAATTATGCGGGAGGAGGGGAAACTGGATAATATTGAAAACAGAGAGCAGACTGATGGCAGGACTGATAGTTATGGATGTTTGGGCAGAGGGGAGCTCCTGTGACATATGGAAAGGTTGGTCCCAGACAGCAGCATGGATGTGCTTCAGCATGATGGATGAGGAAAGAGGATGTTTTAGTTCCTTTTCTGGTGATGTGATAAAACACCTTGACCGAAAACAACTCATAGAAGAAGAGTTCATTTTAGCTTACAGTTCCTGAGGGATAAAAATCCATCATGCCAGTGAGGCACTGCAACAAGTGGCAGCAGGAGCAGAGAGCTGAGAGATTACATGATCAAATATGGGAGGAGGGGTGAAACTGGAAGCAGCAAGCCCTTACCTCCCAAAGCCTGTCCCCAGTTGTACATTTCCTCCTCAAGGATGCACAAACAAAACCTCCCTCAAAGCACTACCAACTGGGAACCAAGCCTATGGGGTCTATTTATCATTCAAAACACCAGAGAGAGCAACTGGGAACCAAGCCTATGGGGTCTATTTATCATTCAAAACACCAGAGAGAGCATATCAATAGAGATGAAGATGGGGTATGGTAATAAGGAAATAGTCTTCATATGGACTCTATTTTCTCATCAAATTGGAGTAGGCAAAGTTAAAAATGAAAAAGATAACAGAGGTCTGAGGTCTGAGGGAAAACGAGGAGTTAGTGGTCTGCGGGGAGAGCAGAATTGGATAAGTATAGCATGTAGTTCTTTGTAGCAAGAGAAACTCAGTGTGCCCATGAACCAAATCATCCCAGTCAGGTTGCCATGTGTTCATGTGTTTCCAAAGCACTCACTATGTCCATGGTAGACAGGGAGCTGAGCTGACACGTGTGAAGAGGAAGAGGTACAAAGGGGCCAAGTTCAGAGTCTACTTGGCAGGCAATGATGTAGAATAATAAATTCCCACTTCTAAGCATTTTATATATTCTGTTTCCTTGTATGATGCTTCAATTGTTAGAATAAACTAAGTGCTGCTTAGGTGGAAAGTAACTGGTGACTAGTTTCATTATTGATATAAATTATATCATCACCATTATGTTTTATACTGCTATGAACAGAATGCCATTGCAAGCCAAACGTCTTAATCTCAAGCTACAATGACAATAACCCAATTGTGTCAAGGTAAGTATGCTTTGTAATGTGTAACATTACAAAATTCATTATGTAGTTATGAATATTACAAATATACTAATAAATAGTAGCAATTCTGAGACACTGAACAAAGCCTTCTATCAAACTTCAAAAAGCACAAAGGTCAAAGTTGTGG
Source organism: Mus minutoides (assembly GCA_902729485.2). Classification (NCBI taxonomy): domain Eukaryota; kingdom Metazoa; phylum Chordata; class Mammalia; order Rodentia; family Muridae; genus Mus; species Mus minutoides. Next base: position 2,091,509 of record LR749537.1, read on the forward strand.
AAAATCAAACCTTCCTCTCCCGGCTTCTACTCCACAGACAGCTCTTTCTACCTACCACGCGTATTTCTTTGTGATAAATGATAAATTCTGGCTGAAAACCCTTTTATTTCATTTTGTCTCTCTGTCTTGTTTTGCTTCCATTTATTTTATTTCCCTTTTTCTTCTTTTTTCCTTCTGTCCCTCTCCATCATTTTTCCTCTCTCTTCTCTATTTTCTTTCTTTTTAAAAATTTCAGACACCATTAAAAGGAAAAGAAAACACCTCAATTTTATAATGCAGCAGCCCACGTGTGTTAAACCCACCACCTTTCCTCTCCTCTCTTCTCTCAAGAGCTTTTTCTGATTATATCATTTCAGAACTTGGAGGGTAACCATGGTAACTGTCTTCCAACCTTTTCCTTTGAAAATAATCCATCCTGCTCTGAATGAATCACCTGCAAACTAGCCATACAGCTGCCTTTGTTCTGCTCTGCCTGGTCTTCACCCATTATCTGCCATCAGAGTTAGGTCAAGAGCTTTTGCAATGACCTGTGAAGTGGAACGACATCCTCACAGGCTCATCCAGGGCTGGGCTATAACCTGCACTCTCCTCCTCCTCCTGCCCTTGCAATAGATGGATTAAGACTAGGTGTAGGGGCCACTGTGAAGTCTCTCTTCAAAAACACCTAGATTCCCTTCAAACTGCACCCAACTTTCAAGGAATGGAGCTCAGGCACTACAATTTCAAAGATTCTGGCTGTCACCAGTGGGAATTTCCCTCAGTGTCAGTGTTCCAAAAAAGCAAAAGAGGTGACATAAATGACCTGCCTCTTAAATGTCAGCATATTTGTCCCATTTGGCCTGAAGGATTCTTGTCAGGATTTGAAAGCTGTTCACCATTGGAGTGGAAGTCTGGTCATGATTGCTTGATTACTGGGTGGATTCTGCCTTGCTTTCTCTCTGCCCTTCTTCCTTCCTTACAACACTCCTGCCCATCACTGTGATATAATCTTCATCATTGGTCCAGCATTTGCCCTTTCATGATAGCTGTGGAAAGAGATCAGAGATGAATGAACTAATGCTGAAATAGAGGGTACAGCTGTCTATCTACATGTCTCATTCTTGTTTGGTTTTGTTTGAAAACCAAAGGGGTAGACATTTATTTCCTGACCATCTGTTTCTTCTCAGCAGCAATCAAAAAACTGATGTTAGGATCAGTCTTGGTACTGCTTTGAGTGCTATCTGCCTGTCTTTGGCTAGTCAACGGCTTTCCAATCTTGGTTAGAGTCTCAAGTAATCCCAGGAACAGTAGGTAGTTAGTGGCAAGGAGTTAACCTTGGTTTTTCAAACTATTTGATTACAGTGAAATTAAGTAATAAATAATTAAATTGGGCTGTACATCCCAGGACTGAAGGAGCTTCCCCATAGGAAGAACAACAATATCAACCAACCAGATCCCCCAGAGCGCCCAAGGACTAAACCACCAACCAAAGAGTTCACATGGAGGGACTCATGGCTCCTGCTGCATATGTATCAGAGGGTTGCCTTATCTGGCATAATGGGAGGGGAGGACCTTGGTCCTGTGAAGGCTCAATGCCCCAGCATAAGTTGGTGAGGCAGAAGTGGGTGGGTGGTGGAGCACGCTCATAGAATCAGGGGGAGGGGTTATGGGATAGGGGCTTTGCAGAGGGGAAACCAGGAAAGAGGATAACATTTAAAGTGTAAATAAATAAAATAACCAATAAAAAAAGAAAAAATGTATATGATATTGATTCTACTTTTCTGATATTCACCAACTTCTAGGCTCCTTCCTCTTGCACTCCACAAGCTGAGAAACTGATAAGGAAGCCTGTGATTGTTGCGGTTGGAGTTTGCAGCGCCACACAATGACCAGCTTAGGAGGCTGAGTCAGAAGGGTTACAGGTTTGAGGTGCACATAGATACTGCCTTAAATAACAGCAACAGCAAAATTAACAAGTCCAGTTCCCTTCCCTGCTCTCTCAAGATATATCAAATCCCACTCCAGAGGCATGCTCTAGGCTCCCTAGAAATCATAAGCCATCACCCTTCTGAATCCTGTCATTGTGCATACAGTAGCATCTTGATATTTCTGTTTAGCTTTTTTTTTATCATTTTGTGCATAAAAGGATGAGGAAACATTCTTTCAAAGCAAGCGTGGAGTAGTTCTATTAATGACCTCACTTGTCCCTGCACACAGTAAAGTGGGAAGTTGGCAGGATTGCACACCACTTAGGTTCTGTGCTTCCTGAGCCTTGACCACTCATCAAGTAGGAGACAGAGGTACGGGCACAGCAATAAGCCAAGCCTCACCAACCAAAGGAAGTAACTAAAACTTCATTCCCATCCTCTGATCAATTTTCTATCTTTTAGTGGAAGCTGATAAAGCAGAAGGTGAGCAAATTGCCATGGGGGAAAACAGAAAACAGAGATGCCAACTGGAGTGAATGCTAGGGTACACACATACCTTTATAGCAAGTATCAGGCCTGGGAATCCACTGAGTTCTGACCCTAAATACTATGCCTTTCTTCTAAGAAATATGTCTTTGATGATTAAATAAGACAATCACAAAACTAGGAACAACATTATTATCACCCTTGATATTATGTACCCAATTGGCCCATAGACAACATTGTCCAGATTCTGTCAGTTTTACCTCTTCACACTCTCCATACAGTCCACCATTATCCATACCCAAAATCTGTTCATTAAACCAACATCTGTAACCAACCATAGCCTGTTCATCCTTTATGTGTAATTAGAAACATCTATGATCTTAATTTGAGCCTTTATATAAAACTTTTAGTACCTTCTGTGTCCTCTGGACAGAAACCAATATATGGCTTCTAGTAACATCATGATAGAGTACATACACTAACAGTGTGTCTCATTGACTCATTCACAAGGCTACATGGAAATCTAGATGTATATCAGGATATCTCCCAGGTCTGTTCACACTCCATTTTCTGTGCTTTGTACAATTCTGACTCCTCCAGGATTAACATATTTGTTATCAGGCTCAGCTAGATGAATGTTTCCTCCAGGAAGCACTCTTAGTACTCCTCCATTTTCCCTTGTTAACTACTTCAGTGATATCACACCATGACCAAAAGCAATGTGTGTAGGAAAGAGTGTATTTCAACTTACAGTTACAGTCTATCATGAAGGGAAGTCAGGGAAGAAATAGGAACTGAAGCAGAGACCATGGAGAAACAATGGTTATAGGCTTGAGGACACAGAGCCACTACCTGACATGTAGTAAGGGCTGAATATGTATGTTTTAAACACATTCTTTTAGCTTTCAGGTGGCAATCAAAAGAGTTACTGTGAAACACTGAAAAGAGGGTATCCCAGTCCCCTGGATACACCTACCTATAGCTGTAGATGCATCAGTAAAAGATTGAGCCAATCTGCATCAGCACTAGGGACTAGGAATATTGTTTTAAATGTCCTGTTGTCAAGTAAGGCAGCATGGTGGGTCTGTAGTCCTGGCACACAGGAAGCTGAGTTAGGAGGAATAAGAACCTGGGCCGTCTTTGTCTTACATAGCAGACCCTGTCTCAAAAACAAAACAGAAAACTGTTGAAAGTTAAGTTGCAAGTGTTAATGAAGTGAAAGACTACACAACAGAATTTAGAATGAGTGAGAATCTTTCAGGATAATATTGATAAATCCCACTGGGTGTACATCTTAGAAATTTTACAGGCTATTAAATTAATAAAATTCATTTTTTATCTGGTTTTGACCATGAAATTTAAGATTAAGGCAAGCCTCATCTCCAGAAATCATGTTTGATTCCATTATCTGCTAATTTTGCCTCAGAAAATCTTTTTCATGAGGCCAAAGGGCTGTTGATCCAAGTGCCTCCCACAGTATAGATGAATAAAGCTGCCAGTGCCTTGAGAAGGTTTGGGTAGAAGGCTTGTCAGCACCTATGTGGATGACAGGACATCATAGAGCACTTGACCCTGACATCAGGACTCCATTTAGCCTTGTTATATTGTGTTTTATGAGAATAAAAGGCTAGCCTGTGAGACACTTTAGAAAATTGGTGATGTTTCTGAATCCAAACGTGTGTGAGCGGGTTGTCAGTTTTTAGACTAGAGCCCACACAGGGACATTTTCCTGTCTCTTCTTCCTTTTGATGACACTAGAAATGGACTTGGTCTAAATGTCATAAAACTGAAAAGTGGAGATTCTTAATCACACTGAATTGAAGACAGGCTCTGAAAACTGACATTGTTTCTGTGCCCCAAAGAAGACCTGTTAGTATATTCTATCCACTGAGGTTTTTCTGAACTTCTATGTTGCTTACTTCTTCAAATGCAATTGCAACTTCCTGGAGATGGATGAGGATTTAAGCTACTTTTATTATTCTTTGAGTCTGTTCGGTGAGTGTGCCCAATTTACAATCTTCAAGCCAGATTCATGAAGGTCACTGAGAGGTGAGAGTCCATCTGGGTAGATGAAACAGCAGTGCATTTCGTTCTTTACTTTTTCCCTTGAAAGAGGGAAAGTGCAGAAGGCAAAATGTACTCATTGCGAGCAAACCCTGGACTTTTCCTGAGAGGAGCTCTTTAAGTCCACCACTCTTGGTATATAGCAAAGTGTTGCATAAGTATACACACACAGTGCAGGGGCTCTTCCTGCCTCAGAAGGGTTAGAGCACAGAAATCCATTGGTATAGTGCAACTTCATGTTCCTTGTCTGCAAATGTGACAGGTAAATGAAGAGACAATTCAAGAAATTTGTATTTTATCCATTAGAATTGAATTAAGTTTGGTTACATTGAAAACATAATGAGGACAGAAAAATATGAAAAATAATTTTCTTGCCAATAACTACTTAGAAGATTAAAAGGGTCCCATAGTGATACCAACTGTACGTTCATTATGAAACACAGGAGGAAAATATGCTAATATACACAGAAGATTATGAAGTCACAAAATGACATTTTTCAAAGGAGATGCAGACTATGCTACAGGAGGGAATAGTCAACATCCAAAAGTATGTAGTTGTGAATTCATCTGCAGATTCAGTGCAAGGAAGATGAGAGTTCCAATTACAGATTTCATAAAAATCCAAGTTGCTTCTGAGTGAGTAGTGCCCAGAATTATCCAGGGACATTTAAAAAGCAAGTTATCTCATTTATAAAGCCATTAACTACTGACAAAGCTATAGAAAACAAAACGAGACAAACAAAAACAAAACAAAACAAAACAAAACAAAACAAAACACTGTATCAACTTCAAATTTCAGAATCAGACCTATATCTTCTTAAAACAATGAAGATAGGGAGATAATACAAATTCATTCTTAAGTTGGGTGACTTACTTAATAAATGTGGTTAAAACCATCAATTGTCATATTTTCATAAGATTATTATCTTGCCTTATTATGTCTTATCTAAGCAACATTATAAAATCTATACATAGCATGAATATCAGAAACTAAGAAAATATATCTTTAATCCTGAGATAACAAAATCCTAAACCTGACAAACCATTTAAACATAATAAGGTATTTAATTTCACAAATAAAAAAGACTTTATAATTAGTAAACTAACTGGACAACATTGTACCAAATCCAAAAGTATGCCTATGCCCTACAGCTAAGCAATTAGAACATAAGATTTGAAAAATCACTTATGATCTTGTCAAATAAAAAAATATCAACCACACCTGAAACTTTTCTCAAAACACCAGGAAGATTCTGCAAAGCAGAAAGTATTGTTGGAGGAAGTTAAAGATGACCTTTGAGATGAAGAGATATACTATGCTCAAAGACTGGATGACAGTGTGGATTTTAAAACCAACTTGGAGGACTTAGGCTACTGTAAAGCTACAGTAAAGTGACAACGTCTTAGAGTTGACAAGTGATCAATGGGACAAAATGTGTAGCCAGAAATAAAATTACTTTATGTGATCATTTAATTCCTCATGTATTTGCCAAAGAAGTCCAGAGAAGTATAGAGAACCTTTACAGGAAATAGGGTTAGAATAACTAACACATGTTTAGCATAAATGAATACCAACTCTAATCTTGTGACAAAATTAATTTGAGATGAGTCAAAAGCCCAAATGTAACTATAAAGCTATTATTCATAGGGAAGATTATATAGGGAAATACTTTGTGATTCACTAATATTCTAAGCTTTCTTAGGAAAAAGTGCTATCTTTAAAGAAAAATGATAAAGTAGTTGTCATAGATATTAGATGTCTTATCACAAAATAATTTGATTAAGAAAACTAATAAAGAGGCTGTGGTCAAGATCAGTTATAGAACTCTCACATAGTTTGAACAAGGCCCTGTGTTCAACTTCCAGCACTACAAAACAAATAAACATAGTGAGAATACTGTTGCTCCAGAGAAAATACTCGCAATAAGTGCACCTTACCAAGGATTATAATCTAAGATAAAATGTCAATCAGGATGCCTAAAGTTTTGTCAAAAAATTCTCAGAGCAAGATAAACAAATAGCCAGGGAACACCTGAAACATCAAAGTCATGCTTACTTAACAACAAATGCAAAGAGAAACTAGGATGAAATAAATGGTATTCATGTCCACCTGAAGGATTAAACTACAAACAACTGACAACATCAAATAGCAACAGAGACGTGGAGTCACTGGAATGCCTACTTATTGTTGGCAGTACTGCAAAATTATATGACCACTTTGGGAAAAAAAGAGAAATGAGTTTCTTATAAAGCTAAATGTATATAACCCAGCCACTATTCTACTGTATTTACCCCCCAAAGAACAGAAATATGTAAATACAACAGAAAACATCATGTTTAAAGTTGCTCATAGTTTTACATTCAGTAGACATAAATGAATTGGCCTATGTCGTTCATTAACAAGAAAACAGATTTATAAAACATTTAGTAGAATATTTAGTAATAGACTATTATATAATTTAAAAAACAAGTTATTGCTATTTAGAATAAGCTTCCCCAAACTATACTTAATGAAAGAAACTTTATACATACAAAACTTTACATAGAAAATTTTACACATAGAAACTTTACACATGTATTTCCTTTTATGCAAAGTACTAACATGGGCAAATCTAATTTGTTGAGAAAATTATTCAAATTGCAATTTTCTGTGTAGGAGGAGCACAAGTGATAGGTACCAACAGGAACACACAGGAAGCAATTTTGGAATAATTATAATATTTTCAATCTTAGAAGTTAGATTATGTAAGAAAATATTTGTTCATTTCATTGTTTAAGATAAGGGAGCATTCTGTAAATAATTAATCGTTTTTAGTGGAAAAAGTCATACTGAAATATTTACTGACACTCTGCCATGGGTACTTTGAAATGCAGTGATCAGTTAAGACCTATGGCTAGTTAGGATGGAGAAATGACCAAATATAAAGTAACAAAAGTTCCACAAAATGTTAATTATAGAACCCAGGCAAGAAATAATTGATTTTCTACTGCAAAATTCCACAACTCATTTATATGAAATATTCCAGAACCACAAAGATAAATAGCATATGCATCCTTTCATTTAAAGAATCTAGAGGCAAAAAGAAAAAGGAAGGAATGAAGAAAAAGAAAGAAAGAAAGAAAGAAAGAAAGAAAGAAAGAAAGAAAGAAAGAAAGAAAAGAAGGAAGGAAGGAAGAAAGGAAGGAAGGAAGAAAGAAAGAAAGAAAGAAAGAAAGAAAGAAAGAAAGAAAGAAAGAAAGAAAGAAAGAAAGAAAGAAAGAAAGAGAAAGAGAGAAAGAGAGAAAGAAAGAGAGAGAAAAAGAAAAAGAAAATAAAAGAAGTCTCAGGGAGGTTAAAAACAGGAAAGACAGAAGTAGAAGATGTTGTAAAATGTTCTAAAGGGTCTTTCTACAAAATGGTCAGTGGATCATCTAATGACCTAAATTTGATTCCCATATCTCACATTATGGATGGAGAGAACCAACTCCTATAAGTTGTCCTCTGACCTTTATCTGCATTGAATGAATGAATGAATAATAAATAAATAAATCAGTGCAAAATGTTTTAAAGGAAAGTAATAGAGAGGGGAAATAAAATCATAATATATGTTTAACAATATGTTCAAAACTCTTTGTAAAATTAATATCCAATATGACATAGTTAAGAGAAAAGAAAAAATGGTCCTTATTTGTGAAAATTTTTATAGCAACAACTGAGTATAGATCATTGCTTGTTTGTTTCACAGAATTTAAAGGTAAGATTCTGTTTCTGAAGACACCATATGATACTTCAGACACAAGACTTGGAAGATTAAGCTAAAGCAAACCTAGAAGCCTCCTCTCTGATGGTTAATTCTCAGAGTGTCAGAAGGTGTTATGCAAGCCGCCAACAAAGAAAAGCACCAAAAGTCCTACTTAGCTACAAAGCCTATGGACCTCAACAAGACTGACTAGGCAAGAGTTCTCCTGATGGTACAATAGGTACAATTTATCTTGGGGAAAACTAACAATTGTCTAAATGGACTTAGGAGAAAACTCATGCCAATACCACAAGCTTAGTCTATGTTACCCTTGCCTGAAAATGCCAGAGACCCTAGAGGAAAATCTACTTCTGCCATTTTCCTAAATCAATATAATTTTCAACTGTGTTGTAAATACTTACCATTATACCCACAAGTAAGTATAGCATATCACCTGTCATCAAAGAAACTAATTTTTGCTTTTGCCTATTACACTGTAACTATTGTAGAGACTTACAACTGGTCAAAACCAGTGACTGTAGCATGTACATCTACAATGTATCCATACACCAAAGGTTTATTGAGATCTCAGAAAAGGGTACAGAAATATTAGAAGAGGGTTAAGCCAAAAGACTTGCTACATGATAGTGTCTTCTAGACATGACAAGGAAGCTGTACCCATGAAATGTCATTGTTATAGTTGACAGTACCAGTTAACATGCTAAAACTGATGGGAGAAATCTCACAAGCAACACACACACACACACACACACACACACACATCTAGTTGAAGACCTGAAATCAATGGTTGCCGAGAGGAATAATCAGTTTTCTCCAGTAACCAACCCCCTGATAGGCATTGCAATTCTAAATGGTCATTTCTAAACTTATGTATATAAGAGCAACACTAAATGGGCTCCATAGCCTATAAATACATTGTGTGTATATACATGTAACACTCAAAATAGAAGAAGAAGAAGAAGAAGAAGAAGAAGAAGAAGAAGAAGAAGAAGAAGAAGAAGAAGAAGAAGAAGAAGAAGAAGAAGAAGAAGAGGAACTCATAAATTTAAGAGGAAGTAGGGTTAGATGGGGTAATTGGAGGAAGTGAAGGGATAGAAGTCATGAAAAATAAAGTATAAATTTCTCAAAATTAAGATAATTAAATTTTATAACTATTGGGAGGGAACACTGAATAAGGAACAAAAGAAGTAGGAAAATATATATTTCAGATATCAACAAAAGAAGGAAATCAATCTAATCCAAAACCACAAAAATATGAAACATGCTCACAGGTGTTAATCAAAGTGCTTAGACCTTCCTAATAATAATTCATACAGAAGGAAAAGTGTTAAGACAGCCTTTGAAATAGTGGAACTTCCAAGATAAATAAACAAATGAATGAATAAATAAATAAACCAAAAAGCTAACCAGTTAGAAATATCTTGTCTCATTAAGTGAGCACATTCAAGTTCCCCTCAAGATTCTGCACCCAGTCACTGAAGCCAGGGAGAGTGGAGGAATGGAGACGTGATCTTCTGGTTACCACAGAAATCAGCAAGTTGTCATAGAACATGAAGTGTCCCCCATGTGTACTTCTGTTTGAGTAATTCTCTCCAGTTGGCCAGGCTGGTGGGGGATATTATAGAAGTATAGAATCTTTATGAAGTAGAGTCTTCTTCAGGAAATAAGTCAATAGAGTGGGACTTGTGAATTTTGTAGACAGGCTAGGCTTCCGATCTGTTTTACTTCTTGGTCTGGTGAGGTGCAAGGACTCCCTGCCACATGCTGGTGCTGCCATGCCTTACCCCAACAGTAGACTGAGCCCTTTCAAACTGCGGGTTACCTATTACCATGCTTTTGTTCACTGTAACAAGAGAAGTAGCTCCTATATAAGTAAATAAAAATCCACTGCTTCTGGGTCCTCAATTTTCTTATGAGACAGACTAAATTCGATTAACTCTGAGATGAGTCAGAACATAGGACTGCAATTGAAGCTTGGTCATAGAGCAATGAGGCCTAATAAGTCCTGAATTAGATCCACAGCGCTGCAGCAAGTAAGTTAATTCCAATTATATAGATGGAACACATATTTCAGTATAGGAATTGCTTGAAGCCTTAATAAAATGTGACATGAACCTAAATATTAAAAGATGGTGACTGAGAACATCTAATCTTCCCACTCTACCCGCTGGTGTTACTAAAGATTTATGTTTTTTTTTTTTTTTTTTTTTTGTGTGTGTGTGTGTGTGTGTGTCTGTGTGTGTGTGTGTGTGTGTCTGTGTGTGTGATAATTTTGATACTGAAGCTACAGAATTTATTAGACCTTATTCCCTCATATGAATATGCCCCATTTTGTTCCTTCATTTTCTCACTGCTGGATAGTTAAATTATTTCCCCCTTTGGGTACTAGGAATAACGCCACTATACAGATTCATGTTCAAGTTTCTATGTAATAAGTTACCTCTTTTCATATAACTTCTTTTGGCCATTTCTTATATATTTATTTATAAGGGTACACATTTAGGTTTCAAAGAATCATACTAGACTCTTAAGACTAGGATTTAAATCACATTATGCCTATATTTAGGAGGAAAGTGGTATTTTTCATTTTCCATTCTGTAAACTTATTATTTTATTTTATTTTATTTTATTATACTTACTTCAATTTTTTAGATTTCATGATGAACCTCACTTGGGTGGTCTTTTCACATAGATGCATCTTCTCATACACATTTCTCTCTTTGGAGGAGGGAGACAGTAAGGAGCCACCTGTTACCATGTGAACAACGACTGACGTCCTTAATGTGGAGGCAAAGCCATGATCAAGTTGTCATCTCACAGACTGTGTAAGGCAGACTGCAAGGAGCTGTCCTGGATGAAGAAATGTCCCAGGAAATTGCATCTTTCTGCCAAGTGTTGTCTGCTCACTGTTAATGGCATCCTATGAAAAAAGAAAGTCAGTTGCAGCCAGTGGGGAAGAAACCTCCTGGGGCACAGAACTTTGAGATGAGCAAACAGCTCTAGCAGAGCAGGGGGCCTTGCTAATCCTGCCCAGCAGGACTTCATAATTGCTGTGGAACAGTGACTGATGGATGCCCTCATTATCCCTCTCCTGAAAGGAAGAGCTCAATCATGGCCATCCCACTGTTTCTCCCTCATGGGGTTCTGGCAGCAAATACTTTCTCTATTTCTACATGTCACTGGACCATATGAAGCTTCATCCCGCACTGCTAGAGAGTGCTGCTGTTGAACCCCAGATCCTGGACCTTGACCTACCTGCCTTACCTGAGACATAATCTTAGGAATGGGAGCGGTGAACCAAGAAAGGAAAGAAGGATGGGTATGGGTGCTAAGAGAAAGTCATTTGATCTGATTTTGACCTGTTTTCAGCCTTGTCTATGATCCAACAGCTCTTCATAGATTGAACATAGGTATTTGTATTGAAATAGAGCAAAATCAGTTCTCTGCAACTAAAAACCAGTGACTGCAAATGTGAACTAGGAACCTTTACACAGTCTTACTGGGCTAGCATGTGAAATGCTGATGAAGCCCAGACCTAAGATTCCAGAGGGGAAAGAAGAAAGAGAGCAGCAGCCTGAGAACCACATGGCATGAATGATCTGTTCATCTCAGGGACTTAAAAATAAGCAGGCTATATGTCTCACCAACCCCCACTCCACCCCCGCCTCACCGACCTCCCCCACCCTCACTGTTCTCCTCTCCATCCACTTCCAGTGTCAACTGTATTTCCCCCTTGAATGAGATTCAAGCATCCTGCCCTGCGCCCTCATTATTTAGCTTCTTTGGGTCTGTGGATGATAGCATGGATATCCTGTACTTTATGGCTAATATGTACGTGAGTGAGTACATATCATGCATGTCCTTTTTGGTTTGGGTTACATCACTCAGGATGATATTTTCTACTTCCATTCATTTGCCTACAAATTTCATGGCCTTCTTGTTTTTAAAAGCTGGGTACTATTCCATTGTAAATAGTGTGGATTGGTACCCTGGGTTTGGGACCTCTCCCTTTTCAGAGATGAAGGGGAGAGATAGGGGGCGGGCTGTGTGAGGGAGTATTGGGAGGAAGGTATGTATGTATGTATGTATGTATGTATGTATGTATGTATGTATGTATGCATGTATGTATGCATGTATACCAACCAGGCTATTCTGAAGTTATTCCTATTCCAGGTTTCTGATTTTTGCAACCAAACAGGATTATTTCATGCATCAGTTATTCCACTTATTTTTGTAACTACTACCCGTCAATCCTTTTTTTCCTAGTATTTTCCACAATCACTTTCCTTCAACCAAGAGAAAGAAGAAATGCTAGTCTTTATTCATTGTTACATCCATCAGCATCACAGTCTCCTGCTCACGGTAATGATTTTTACAACACACTCCCCTGGGCTATATTTATCTTTAATCCATCAGGAAAGTGAAAGTGAAAACTACCGCTCAGAAAGTTCTATAAACCAGTGTTTTTAATTTTTCATATAAATCTGGCTGCTCTTTGATTTTTATTTGATTTCATATTTATTTTATTAGGTAGAATACATATAAAAACGTGTGCTTTTTTTTTAGACAACCACACACTTACCAAGGCAGATTTAATGTTTATGGACTATTACTTTGGCTAACATCTATTGCACAAAGGCCTTCCATAACTACTATTGCTAGGTATGCAGATGCCTCACCTTCCAATGAATATAAAAGTGTCCTTATTTCCAGTAGAATGAACAGCTGCAAGTCAGCCTCTAAGGGCACTGCCCAGGGATGATCTTTCTTCAGGCCCCGTGTGGCCGGTGGGGCAGGAAAACTGGGTTCACCTATTTGATAATACCAGGTTGCGTTCCTCCAACTTCTTTGGCCCTTACTGTGAATCTCTTTTTGACCTCCAAGATTCTGTCTCCCAGAAACATGTCATACATGTGATAACTGTACTGAGAAGTACAAGTTAGGTGTTCTACATTAATAAGTAAACAGGGAAATACCATGGATGAAGTCTAATGAAAACCTCACTCCCTTCTGCCTCTTTTTTTTTTTCAATTTCAGAGCCTTATTTTCACATGTGCAAGTGTCTGAGATTGATATGACTCTTACTGTCAAGTGTGTGTTCAGTGTGATAGGCTTTTCTCTACTCTCTCTTTGTCTTACAAAGCTCTAGCTTTACCAGAGCCCTCTGGTGTTCAATGCCATCTAGGAAACCAAGGAAAAACAAACTAGGTAGCATGGCATATTCACATGTAAATCTAAGAGTTCTATGCATACCTGTGCATGGGGCTAGGGCTCACAAGTGTCTCTGGCCATTGATGCATACAGGAGTTGGGTATGGGCAGAAGCTTCCTGGAAGTCTTGGTCAGGCTCTGGTTTGTTTTGTTTGGTTTTGTTTTTAAGAGTGACAACTTGGAGATAACTTTTTTTTTTAACTCATAAAAATACATTCATTTTACTTAGTAGGGCTTAAATGGGAGCAGTAAATGCATAGAGTTTATATCCTTTTTGTTGTTGTTGTTTGTTTTCAGTTATTCTCCTTTTTTATTAGATATTTTCTATATTTATATTTCAAATGTTATCCCCTTTCCTGGTTTCCCCTCCAAAAATCACCTGTCCCCTTCCCCTCCCCCTGCTCCCCAATCCACCCACTCCTACTTCCTGGCCCTGGCCTTCCCCTATACTGGGGCATAGAACCTTTATACGACCAAGGGCCTCTCCTCCCATTGGTGACCGACTAGGCCATCCTCTGCTACTTATGCAGCTGGCTCTGGTGTTTTGAATGGAAATGGCATCGTAGGCTTCTACGCTTGGTTACTTAGTCTCCATGGGTGGAACTGTTTGAGATTAGGAGGAATAACCTTGTTGAAGGAGGTGTCTCGCTGCAGGTAGGCTAGGAGGCTTCAAAAGACTCACGCCATCCCCTTAGTGTTCTCTGTTTTGTGGTTGCGGATCAGTATGCAAGTTCTCAGCTGTTCCTTCTCTCTACCCCTGTGTACTCTAACCCTTTGAAACCATGAGCCAAATTAAACGTTTTCTTTCCTAATTTGCCTTTGGCTTGATGTTTTGTCACAGAAATAAAGTAACTGAGACATGGGCAAATGCCTATAGGGAAAGTCAAGAAAAAGAGGTGAGGTGAAGACGGACCATGCAGCTGAGGGGCAGAGGCTGGGGAGAGCTCGCTCCTACCTTTGGGAAGACAGATCACACTGTTAAATCCAACTCCTCTCTTGATGGCAAACCAAGAAACTGTGGTGAAGCTCCAGGAATTTGAGAAAGGAAGAAACACTAAAGATGCCATTGTATAAATTTTGTCTACCCATTACACACCATACACACCCAAGTTTGTCACTAATATCAGCTGCACTCATGGTTGTTTTGTAGAAGTCAGAAATAGATTGGATTTTTTTTCATTCCAAGTTATAAGCAAACCCAAAACAGCTTAAAACAACAACAACAACAACAACAACAACAACAAACCTTTTCTGAAGAACCAGACAGTTAGGATTGGAGGTGACCCTGAGAATGCTGGACCAGTTACCACAAACAGTTTGGAACTAACATTAAGTCATGGCATGTCAAGTGAAGGATCCAATCTTATCTGGACCTCTTAAGGATAAGAAAACATTTCTATAGAGAAAGGAGCATAGCTCCAAGTAGAGAAATGAAATAGCAGAGACCTGGCTTGTATAGGAAAAGACCGAGTTTCTCTGCTGGCCTCTGCTCATATATATATGTGTGTGTGTGTGTTCCAGAATTTATTTTCTAAGGCAAGATCATAACTAACAGTTCTATCATGACAGATGATTCACAGTTCTTTTTCACTTTGTATGTTTTGCCTTCATTCATGGTCGTAGCAACAAGTAGGGCACACATTTGAATCAACAACCCTGCATGCCTTCCAACAGACTGAAGATTATATTTTGAGAAGCCTGTGCCTGAAGACTGAAGAAGCACACACAGTCCACTTGAAAGTATAATTGCAACCACTGAGAAGTATGACTTGTCATTTAGATAAAATAAAAATTATTACATTTAAACCATTGCCCTCTTTCTCTTTGTGTGTGTGTGTGTGTATCTGTGAACATACACACACACACACACACACACACACACACACACACACACACACTTGAGCGCGCGCGTGCATACCATCCAACTGTTTTGTTTTTTGTTTTTGTTTTTTGTTTTTTTTTTAGATGGAGTCTCACACCAGCATGGAACTCACCAAATAGAGTAGACCTGGCTAGCTGGTCACTGAGCCCAAGGAATACCCATCTTTGCTTCCTCAGAACTGGAATTACAAATGTGTGTATAGCTATACACTGTGGGTTCTAGGGTTCCTCTGCTTGGGTTACCAATTAAGATATCTCCCTAATCCCAATTTTCATACCTTTAGGGTAAAATTTGATTGTTATTTCAGATTTTTTGTGACTATAAAAATGTAAAGTAGTAATTATTAATATGTCAGAGCATTCCAACCATCAGATACATCAAGTAAACAATGAATTAGTTTCATCTCATCGTGTTTCATGTCACTACCTAACTTATAATATTGTAACCAAGCTTTTGAAACTTATCCTGTTAAAAGACACATATCTGATATTGTTATAAATGAATTGCCAAGTCAATTTGGAAAACTTAACCCTGAAGGAAAAGTTACTTCTTTTTGAGATGAATATACAAATATAAATCATGGTAAAAGATGGTCTGGTGTCAAAAATGTTATAAATTAAGATTTCTCTGTCTTGAATTGATTGTAATGAAAATAATATATAACTGATTCGAAATAACTGTCATACTCTGTCAATCAAAAGGATACTAAAGCTGACAAAATTTATAAATTACTTCTGTACATACCAGGTATAGAATTTGAGAGATGAAATTGCTGTTCCATTACAACAATATGCCAGCATTATAGCTGTGCTTTGGATCCTTGATGGTCACCATAAATATAAGAATTATGTGAGAGTTAAATATGGTGCCTCATGAATGTAATCGCAGCACCCAGGATGCTGAAGCAAAAGGGCTGCTGTGAGTTCAGAACCAATGCTGGGTTTATGGTGGGTTCCAAACTGCTAAGTTTACAGGGCAAGGAAAAGAGAGACACAAGAAAAAAGAGAAACATTTGAGCATTTGAAGACAGTTTTAAAATAAAATCTGGAGGCCATCACTGTCAGAGAACCTCTAATTTTTTTGTTTCTTGTCAGACTTAGAAATTATTGACTTTACATCTCCATGATGTTATACCATAAACTGTGCCAGTACAAACCAGTCCTTACTGAAGAGCTGCCTTAAAATGATCTAGCACATTCTTTAAAATGCCATGAGTCCTTCAACCACTTAGACTTGACCTTAGTACAAGGAGATAAGAATGGATCAATTCCCAGTCTACATGACAGCTGCCAGTTGTGCCAGCACCATTTGTTGAAAAGGCTGTCTTTTTTCCACTGGATAGTTTTAGCTCCCTTGTCAAAGATCAGGTGACCATAGGTGTGTGGATTCATTTCTGGGTCTTCGATCCTATTCCATTGATCTACCTGTCTGTTGCTGTACCAGTACCATGCAGTTTTTGTTACGATTGCTCTGTAGTACAGCTNTAGAGAAAGTACCCAAGGAGCTGAAGGGGTCTTCAACCCTATAGGTGGAAGAATAACATGAACTAACTAGTACCCCCTGAGCTCATGTCTCTAGCTGCATATATAGAAGAGGATGGCCTAGTTGGCCATCATTGGGAAGAGAGGCCCCTTGGTCATGCAGACTTTATATGCCCCAGTACAGGGGAACGCCAGGGCCAAGTTGTGGGAGCGGGTGGGTAGGGGAGCAGGGCTGGGAGGGGGAGGGTATAGGGAACTTTCTGGATAACACTTGAAATGTAAATGAAGAAAATTTCTAATAAAAGTTGGAAAAAAATACTACCACTAAAAACAAACAAACAAACAAACAAACAAAAAACCACCATGAGTCAAAACAGTGTGCACAGATCCATCAGACCTCGAGTGGATTCCAGAAACCGTATAAGCATGGTTCCCTGTACATACATAGTCTACCTTTTCTGTACTTATAATCGTTAACCTTTTATTATTATTTATTATTATGGTAACAGTTCATGGCTCCTCTTAGATACACCCAAATTTAGAATATCCATGCTCTCCCACTCTGGAAGAATTATTAAACAAGAATTTTGTGAACACAAGTACCAAACAACCATCGGTCTGCTAGCTGATAGTGCTGGCAAGTAACAGGGGAATGGGTAGGATATAGTGTGGATACTCAGCAGAAAGAAGTGACTTGCATCCTGGGTGGGACAGAACACAGGAGAATGAGGCTTGATCACTCATGTCAGAATGATTTATAATTTATGGATTATTTCTTGCTAGAATCTTCCCATTAATATTTTGGTTCTATATTGACTCTAGGTAACTAAAGCCATAATAGAAACAAAAATTTTGAGCAAGAGAGGACAACTATATTGTCCCGAAGGTCTCCCATGTTAGACACCCTAAGACTGCCTTGGTGGGGCCTGCAGAAGGCATCATAACTTGATTCTGCTTCATCAGCAACTTTGGTTTATCAACAAAAACCAAACTTGTCTTTGATTTCTTGTCTACCTCTCGCTATGTAGTCTACTATCATCAACTTTGTTGGCATGTTTACATCTTTTTGATGAAAGAGTTTTGCGCAAAAATTGTTCCACGTTTTCCTACTACTTTGCAAGTCCAACTATCCTGGCAACAGTTTCCATCCATTTCCATCAGTTCCAGAAAGTGGTGGTTTTATTTAAAGCAGTGATTCTCAACCATCCTAATGCTGTGACCCTGTAGTACAGTTCCTCATTATAGTGATTCCTAACCATAAAATTATCTTGCTCCTACTTCAAATCAAATTTTGCTGCTGTCATGGATCATAACATAAATATCTGATGTTCAGGGTATCAGATATGTGGCCACAAAGGGTTGTGACACATAGGTTGAGAGGCACTTATACAAAGACACAGGCGTAGCTGTTCCAGTGGCTGGAGTAAGTGAAGTAAAGAACTACTTGCTGCTCTCCACTCTTCCTCATTTCCATCCTCCCCATTCTGTGTAATTTGGGTTAGAAACAGCTGTCTCCAGATCCTTCAAAACAATTCTAAATCCTTGGCAAACAAGGCAATCACTGTTACAACAGCTTGTTAAAGCAGAGAGTTTCTAGTCATCTTTCTGAGAGTTGGATGCAGTACTTTTAAGAGGGAACCGAAGAACTGGAATTTCAGAGAAGCATCCGATGGATGTGCAGGAGCCATGCTTACTTAGAACAACAGATATTGCTAATCCTCCTTCTTCTAGAATAAAACAATATTTAAGCAGTCGAGAAACATAGTAAAAAGATAAACGTTTAATCATAGCCTCAGGGCAATGTTAGCTGTGTTTATGTCCTGCAATCAGGATATCCAGGAGCTCTGGAGTCTCCGTTACAGAATGCGATGGGAATGGTATTTGCTGGAGCTGTGTACTGTACCATGCGATACACCTGAAATTAAGGTTCCACATTATGTTCTGTTTCAAGGTCTTCTCATCATTAGGAAGGCAGGAAATGGTACTATAGCAAGTTGTCTTGAACTCTGCTATCTCATAAGGTCTTCTCCTTGAACATCTGCATCATCATGAGCAGTGAACAGCCCCTCGTCCTTGGGTAATGGGTTACAGTTCTCTGCAGAACTACAGAGTTGTTCAAATAGGCTAATGACATCGTCCCTTGGAAAGCACACTTTCTTGATACATCAAATCCTGCCTCACAGCCCCTCATTTGTTGTGCTCCCAAATAGCATCCCTAAATGATGTGCAGCATCTGTATCATCTTCTTCCCTGACTTGTGCATCTCTGTAGCTGCTGAACTGCTAGTGGTCTCACCAATGCAAAGTCAGCTGCTCTGTGTTCAGCCTCTGCCAAAACCCTGGAGCTGAGATTCCTCCTCCAAGGAGAAGTGACTAGATCATGTATTTTCTGTGAAGATCAAGTTTCCTAAGAGGGTCAATTAACTAAAATTTTGGCTTCCACAATTAAAAACACAAATACAACAGCACTGTATCCCCTAGTACCAAATTATACCCCACTAGATCTTAAGTAGACGGTGAAAACACAATTGTCTTGAGTGTAAATCACAATATCAAATACTAATAATTAATTAATAAACCATCTCAACTATATTTTATTAAGGAACAAATAGAACAAAAGGCTTTCAACCTAAGTGAAGATGACTTTTGATAACAGGAAGGTCTGTGTTGTTTGAGAGCAGATGAGAACATCTTGAAAAGAGACCAAGTGGGGGCATGGCAGAACCCTGGGGGGGGGGTCTCCATTTCCTCTTCTTCTCTCTTCCTGGCTTTTCCTTAGCTCCACCTCCTTCTGAATCCCTTTGTCCTATGCAATCCCTAGGGCACATGTTTTTTAATAGATAGAACCACTCACTAAAAATAAGTCTTAGGTGGTCAAGATTTGACTTAGCCTCCCATGTCTTCTCTTCATCACCAGGTTAAAGAACTAGACTGCTGCTTGCTCTTCTAGACAGTGTGGAACTATACATGGGGAGATGGCAAATAGCACTCTAAATTTTTCTACCACTCCCGGGGTTCTTTCTTTACTTTTCAGATCAGAAGGTGACTAAGAGCAGAATCTGAGGGCCGATGCCCATGTGTACACGTCATCCATGTCAGAAACGGCTAAGATGAGAATGAGAAGCCTCGGAGTCCAAGCAGCATCAATGAGTTCACTGAGCAGGGTCATGGTGCCTGCTGAGGATCTGACAGATGTTCTTTCTCTGCTCTTTCAAGCTGCTCTGGTTCTGAACAATCATCTACAAGTTACTCTCTGAGTGACGAAAGAACAAAAAATAATGAGTAAGGGAAAAGTGCAATTGTTCGATCTTCATATTAACTTGGAATCGGCTACTGTGTGTTGTTGGTGACATTTGTTGACAGCATCAAGTGCCACCTTCATTCTTTCACTCCTCAGTTGTCCAGCCAGTTGGATAGCAGAGAATTATTCTGAAGTTCTTATATTACAGGCCCTAGACTACTCATAGCTAATTATTAAGTAAAATATAAATGGTTGATAGCTTTATGGGACTGGATTATTCAGTCAATTTTCTGATTTGTATGTATCACATCTAATCTGAGGTCTACTAAATTCATATAGTCCCTGAAAACTCACCAGAAGGAAAAGGTGCTTGCTTTCTTTTGGTATCCAGCCCATTAATGAGGAATTTCCCATAAATCGTCATAACTCTTCTTGTTAAGCATTGTCCTTTGGTTTCTAGTAAGGAAATACATATAGTCATACCACGAGTTGCCCACAAATGCACATTTGGTCAGCAGGGCCAAAGACAGGAAGGGGCCAGGCAAGCTTTTCCTACCATATGAGCTAGTTAGCTACCTTTGACTAAATTCAGTCACTGAGACAGTTGTAGTAATTACCCTTCTTCATGGACTCGATAACTCATAATCAGTGTGATCTAAAAATATTAGGTATAACATTTTATACTTTGAGAGAACACTAGTAGAAAACAGAGCTGGAAATATTCACATAACTTTTATTATTGCATAGCATTACAATAATAATTTGATTTGATTATTACCATTTATTGACTTTCTCTGCCTAAGTTATAAATTAATTATAGAGGCATATGTATGTATCAGAAACATCAAAGAACATGTAAAGTTTAATAAAGTACGTGGGGCCAGACACCTGCTAACACACTTGGAACACATGTTTTATGGTACAAACATACTATAAACATTTAATTTACTACAGATATGGTATTATAAGTAATTATCAAGTTAGGACTAGAAAGGTAATAGAAGTAATTATCAGGTTAGGAGTAGGACCATAAATCAAACATTTATAGGTCCCAGCTGCCTGCCACAAATGTCTTGCATTCCTGTCTCAGTTCATCCTCAGCACAGCACTTATCCTCATTTTACAAACGAGAACACAAAGACTTGAGGAATTCAAATTACTTGTCAAGTTTTAACATTTACCCACCAGCAAACGCAGGGCAGGAGGGTGTCATCCTGAGTGAGGTAACCCAATCACAAAAGAACTCACATAACATGTACTCACTGATATGTGGATACTAGCCCAGAAGCCTAGACTACCCAAGATACAACTTACTAAACACATGAATCTCAAGAAGAATGAAGTTCAAAATGTGGTCTCTGTGCCCCTTCCTAGAATTAAGAACAAAGCACACACTG
>LR749537.1:2132523-2205023 GCA_902729485.2 Mus minutoides
GACCTCATAAAGTTGCAAAGCTTCTGTAAGGCAAAAGATACTGTCAACAAGACAAAAGGGCCACCAACCGATTGGGAAAGGATCTTTACCAATCCTAAATCAGATAGGGGACTGATATCCAATATATATAAAGAACTCAAGAAGGTGGACACCAGAAAATCAAATATCCCCATTAAAAAGTGGGGCACAGAGTTAAACACAGAATTCTCAACTGAGGAATACCGAATGGCTGAGAAATACAATGTGATTTCTTTTCACTCATTTACTATTTGACACCCCACCCTCTTAGCATCAAGTTAATTTACTGCTGAAGTAACTATAGTTAACTATAGTTAAAGTAACTATACTCTAAAATATGTTTTGATACCATTAACTGGGATACCAATCCATGGCTGGTTAGGTAATAGACCTCAGGGAAGAACATGATATTATTATCCTGTTCAGTGGACTTGGTATTAAAATGATACATACATTCTCATTTTACTGCCTATAGATGAGTCTTTCTCTCCACTTCCATCAGAGAAGCTTCTTTTGGAAGTATATGGAGAGTAATTCAGAAACTTATCAATTGCAAAGAATAAGAGTATATGATGTGCTCAGCTCTAAATGATACACCTGTTTAATACTCTTCCTCCTGAGGCTCCAAGACCATAGGGGAAGAGGGAATGGAAAAATTGTAAGGTCCAGAGTCAGTGGATGACTGCAGTGAAAGAGTATTTGCTAGATAAGAAAGGGTCATTGAATGCAGTAACTCAGTTCCTGTTGCTACATGTACAAGACATGCATAATATCAATTCAGATAAGATCCTACCTCTGGATAAGCTACTATTAAAAACTGATGGCTGCTCAGAGCGGGAGAGACAGTTTTTTTTAGACTTGCAACTGTTTCTTAAGAGGTTGCCCATGCTCCAGTAGACACTTCTACACCCATTCCCTACTGAAAGCAGTAACTGGACTCAATATATTTATCTATTATCTATTATCTATTATCTACCATCTATCATCTATCTATCTATCTATCTATCTATCTATCTATCTATCTATCTATCTACCTATAAGTCAATGAGAGACCCCATTTCTGTAAATTAAGTGGCAAGTTATGATGGAAGACTCCAAGCATCAAGAAACTTCTGGCACAAACACAAGCACACATACACCACATGACTACCCCCACACATGTGAACACCATAAATATCTTCACATACCACACATGTAAAGAATCCAATTAAACTAAGATGTAAATGTTACACTCAATTCTGTGATGATATAATCCTCCAACCTGGGATGCAGATTTGTGTCATTAGTATTTTTCAGAAGTTATATAACAAGTTGAGATATCAGGAACAATGCAGACGGTTTGTTTGAAGGCCGTGAAAGGAGTCTTCCTTTCTTGCAGATGAGACCTGGACATCTGCTGCACATTTAGTTTATCTTTGCAGGCTTGGTACTCTGGGTGGAGGTTGTGATTCTGGGATTTACAGATGTATCTTTTCTCCAGGCACTTCCTGGCATCCTCTGATAACATGTGTAATTAGCTATTTCCCTTCTCTATTAAAGTCTGCATATTATCACAGCCATTCTGGCTAAATCAGACTCCAGAGGCCAACAGTAATGAAAGAAGAATTAGGAAATCTGTCTTTATTAAATGGAAAACAGAATAACTGAGAAGGTCAAGATGAAGAAATAAACTGTATCATGGGGAGAGTGATCAGAATCAATTGCCAAGATTCACCAGCATTCAGAATCTAATTCAAAGGCCTTTTTAAAAAAAAAAATGATTCCATTTTCTACCACATTTGATCTCAAGTTTTAAATGCAGTCCATCTTTTCATCGTGTTGGAGCTGGGGTTAGAGGTTCTAGAAATCCGTTGGAAGATCCAAGAGCTCCAGTGTTATGCTGAAGAAGTGGGACTTCCTTGTACTGAACTCCTCTATTTCAACTCCACAGCACGAAGGGGTAGGATGATGACAAGCTCATGCTTATGCGTCTCTGGGTATGTTCAGTGGCTCTTGACAGTCAGTTTTATTTGAGGTAAACTTTAGACCACACCCTTGTGATGAGACAGGCATGCTACTCATGCTTCTTTTGCAGTTTCAAAACAGTTTCCAAGCAGCATCTGTGACAGGTGCCTGTATCAAAACTGTACCCATCACACCCTTTCCACAGTACAGCTATAGTCATCTCAGAAGTCACCGTGTCCAAAATCCCTTGAGGGGGGAAAAACAACTTAACTGTGGGAAGTGCCAGTTTGATTCTTTTTCCCTGTTACTTCTTTAACCTCTGTCAAAGAGTAGTGTATTTAATTGGAAAGAGGAATATTGTAGGCATGCAAGCAAATTAGCACAAGAGGGCAATTTAATTATAGAAGAGTCAAGGTTCTTACTGAGAAATATTGATGGCTGTATCCTCAGAGTTTCTCCTTTGTGTGAAACATATTGAAACTGAAGACTGGGGAGGCGACACAATGGATGTCTGAAGCAGGGATAATTTGGGAAACAAAGGTAGCTCAGCTGTGTAATGTAACCTCTATTTAAGTGCTATTTTTGCTTGTGAGCTAAAGACATTTTATAATCAGTTTCTCAATAATCTTCCTTGTAGAGAAGATTTGCTAATCGGTTTAAGGAACAAAATGTCAAGATTTGCCTGTCTGTCTCATGAACTTACTCAGCAACCAAAGAAGGAAACCAGACTTCATTGATCCCCTAATACAAGCTGAGAGCCATACCAGGTGCCTTCACTTCAGCAGTCACACATTGATTGGATTCTCCCTCCATGCGTGTAGGGCACTGGAATAAACTCCAAAGAAAAGATTTTAAAAGGCATAGACCTTCCTTTTAAGAGGCTGATAGTCTAGAGGAAACAAACAAACAAATAAATAAAAAGTCAACCAAGATGAACGTGTTGAAGGTTTGGTTTCTAATCTATGGTGCTACTGGGAAATATTGGGACCTCTAGTAGGTGAGGACTAGTAGGAGAATGTTAGATCATGGTGGGGTTTGCCCAAGGAGGGGGGATATTTGTATCCCCTCATATCTCTCTCTCTCTCTCTCTCTCTCTTTCTCCCCCCCACCATCTGTTTGTCTCTGTGCCCTGTTATGAATTGAGCAGCTCCCTAAGTTATGGGCTCTTACCATATGTCGCTAGCCATAGACCCCAAACAACAGGCCAAGGGATTATAGACTGAAACCTTAACTGAGTCCAAACCAATGTGTCTTAATGAGAGTTAAGTTGCTGTGAAGACACACTGAGAGCAAGGGAAGACACACTATGAGCTTGGCAACTCTCCTAAAGGAAAACATTTAATTGGGAATGGCTTACAGTTCAGATATTTAATCCATTATCTTATGGTGGGAAGCATGACAGCATGTAAACAGGCATGATGTTGGAGATGCATGAGGGTGCAGGCAGCAGGAAGAGATCTCAAAGCCCACCCCCAGAGAAATGCTTCCTCCAACAAAGCCACACCTCCTTTAACAAGACCACACCTCTTAAGAGTGCTACTCCCTATGAACCTATGGGGGTCACTCTTTCAAACCACCACAAAACCGCTCCTCGGAGGAAAGACTGGCTATGTATGTTCCCATGTGATCCTCCTTGAGGAACTTTTGTCCAAGAGCAACAGACGAGGAAATCAGAATTTGTGAGAATTCTATAAAGTTGGTAGAATATTACATTCTTCAAAAAACAATGTTTCTCTTCTTACAATGAGACTGGAAGGAACCTTTCAATCTACTTTTATAGAGAAATCCATAGAAGATCACACTGCTACATCTTGGAGTAGATAATAGAATGGACATCAGCACATTTTGAAGTAGCTGCTACTTCCCAGGCACCAGTCTACACACATCATCTGTTAGTTTACTCAGCCACTTAAGCAAGTCAATCCTTGTCTAACTCGCTCAAGTGGCACAGCTTAAGAACCACAAGCATCCACATAGGCTCCCAGGTCATTTGGCTCTATGGTTTGAAAACATCTAAAATGGAGAGCTGGGGGAGGGGGTAGAGGAAAACTGCAGAGTTCTCCCCAGAGGACTGTAGGGTAGGGACATGGAAAGAAGCTTTTCTTTTCTTTCTTTCTTTCTTTCTTTCTTTCTTTCTTTCTTTCTTTCTTTCTTTCTTCCTTCCTTCCTTCCTTCCTTCCTTCCTTCCTTCCTTCCTACTGGATATTTTATTTATTTACATTTCAAATGCTATCCCATTTCCTGATTCCCCCAGACACCCTCTATCCCATCCCCCTCCTCCTGTTTCTATGAGGGTGTGCCCACACCCTCCCACCCACTCCTGCCTCCCCACCCTTGCATTCCCCTACACCGGGACATCAAACCTTCAGAGGACCAAGGGCCTCTTCTCCCATTAAACTGATCATGAGGTCCCCAATGGAGGATTTAGAGAAAGGACTGAAGGAGCTGAGGGGTTTGCAACCCCTTAGGAAGAAAAACAATATCAACCAACCAGAGCTCCCAAGTCTAAACCACCTACTAAAGAGTACACATGGAGGGACCCATGGCTCCAGCAGCATATGTGGAAGGAAGCTGCTCTAAGTCAAGGAATTCAGCCAGGTCTGAAGATACTGGCACTAGTTGAGAGAGCTCCAGAACTCTCTAGTCTGAGGACCTCTAGAAAACATTGCCTTCTGTAAGGAAGCCATGTTGAGAAGATGGGGGTTACTTAAAGACGAGGCTGTGTGTATGTTTTGATATCTGTATCTTAGGCTCCAGACTCCTACTCCTATTAGGTGACATGTTCCATATAGATCAACTTGGGGCTGTGACCCAGGACGTTCACTTTCCCAGTTCTGACTCTTTTAAGAGTAGGTTGCTACAGTTCAGAGTGGTTCTTTTTAGTATTTGTTACTCTCCTGTGGCTGTGATGAAATACCAGGACCAAGAGCCAACTATAGAAGAGAATATTTATTTTGACTTCCCACAACAGGGGGAAGAGTCCATAATGGAGTAGGGAATGGGAAGCTGGCTTACCAAGTCTTTTATCAATACACAGGAAACAAAAAGTGTGAGCTGGAAGTGAAATAAAGCTCTAAACTCTCAAAGCCCACCCACGGTGCTGCAGTTCCTCCATCAAGACTCTACCTCCTTAGCCAGGCGTGGTGGCACACTGAGTTCGAGGCCAGCATGGTCTCCAGAGTGAGTTCCAGGACAGCCAGGGCTATACAAAAAAAAAAAAAAAAGACTCTACCTCCTAATGATTGTGAAATAACATCACCCAAATCACCCAAATAGGACCACTAACTTGGAACCAATTATTCAAATACTTGCATCCTAATGGACATTTCCCATTCAAACCACTACAACTGAATGGTGTAAATGTAGCATTATCATCTTTCTTCTGCTTGGGTAGAAAGTGAGATGATTGGCACCTATGAAACTAGGATGCTGTCTTAACTGAACTAACCATTCTAAAGACCCCTGATTGGGTTGCCAATTCCATTGGGTGATTATCCATGATGCTTTAAAATGACTTTTACAGTTCACACTCATCAGGCAGATGTCTTTTACCATTGTTGAGATAGCCCTTTACTGTACTGTCACAACTGTATGTGGGCAGCTGATTCATCTGGGCTTGCTTAGGACTTCCCCATGTATGCTACATAAAGTATCAAATAATCCAAGACTTTCTCTAGATTCTGTCTGGTCTCGTGCCAGCCTATAGCTGCAGTCTGAGTATATTTCTCTCATTTTCTGCCAGTCCACCCCTCTTTATCCTCCTTAAGTTACAAGTCCTCAAACTTCATTTAGATATGTGTCTAACTTCTATAGACATTCCCTAAGAGGCTCAGTCTGGGAAAGAGACATCACATGGATAAATGTGTGGACCACTTAGAAATGTTTTTCTCACATACCATCCTATGGAGTTGCCAAGAGCTCATCATGGTTGAGGCAAAGCACAGTTATGAAATATTCTGACCTTACGGATGAGAAAATTGCACAGCAAAAACACAGCAGAATTTAGCTATTCTGAAATTGAGAACACTACTAGATAAGTTATTGCATTGAATGAAATAATATCTATGAGTGATAGCATTTAAATAATTTTGTAGTTGAGTATATTTTGTTTCTTATGAGTAGGAGTATTTCAATGAAGGAATTATTTATCAAGAGACAAAGTTTAAAAAATCTCCCAAACTGAGTTTCCTTGAATAAATTAGCTAGAGCTGGCATGCAATTCAGGATTGAGAATAACAAGACCAAAAGAGACAAGCAATCCCTTGGGGTGGGGTGAGGTTAGCAGATGTACCACAAGAAAGGAGAACATTTGGCAGCCCCTTCAACCCTGCCTAAGAACTGTGGTTTCTGCCACTGCATAGCTGTTTGTTTATGCTACTAAAGGAATCCAGAATCTCATAGCAGCCATTGTTGTAAAACTGTCAGGAACTCTTCTACCCCAGTGGCTTAGCCTAACTCTAAACATTCATCTTTTATAGCGAACCGGTATCACCAAAACATATGTAATTTTTATATATACAAATCAAAAAATGAAAGTCTGGGCAAGTATGAAACGACATCTGTGTGTAAATTTTTACTTTGCTTCTATCTTCCTAGTAATTCCATCTTCTAGAAATATAGCAATGCACACACTGGAAGGTGGCTGGGTGGACTTTCTTTATGTTTCTTTTTTCAGTTGTCTAAGTGTATTCTTGTCCATGTCTAGTAGTTGGTATCATATCAGAGTGACAGCATGTGCACTTGACTATTTTTCTATTTTGTAAATTATTTTATTTTATTTTATAAATATGTTTTGCCTGCCTGTATATATGTGTACTAAATGAGTGCTGAGTGCCCACAAAGGTGAGAAGAGGGCATCAGATCCCCTGGAACTGGAACTACACCACGGGAATTCTGAGAATTAATCCTGAGTCCTCTGAAAGAACAGCAAATTCATGTACAACTGCCCCTTCCTCTGTAGATAGTCTCCGTCCCCTAAAATGCTACACAACAGGGAAGGACTGCTTGGATCAACATCCCTCCATGGTTCTCACAGCGATTAATTCAATGGCTGGTCACAGTCTGAATCTGGTCCCAGGATTTGCCTGAGTTTTTTTTTGTTGTTGTTGTTGTTTTTGATTTTTTGTTTTGTTTTTTGTTTTTGTTTTTGACAGTGCCCTTCCTTTTATTTGTTTTATTTATTTACATTCCAAATATTTCCCTACTTCCAAATTCCCCCTCCAAGAGTTCTTCATGCCATCCTTCCTCCATTTTGCCTCTGAGAGGGTACTCCCCACCACATACACCCACACCCCAAGCTCACCCCATTCTGCATTCCTCTTCTCTGGGTGTACTTTGCATGTGGCTTACTAAAATAGATTCACATAAACTCAGATCCATCTTAAACCCTAAAAAATAGATTTATAAATTTAAATGTGTATGTGTATGTGTGTGTGTGTGTGTGTGTGTGTGTGTGTGTGTGTGTGTGTGTGTGTTTATTTAAAAGGGGCCTGGAGAGATGGCTCAGTGGCTATTCTTCCAGAAGGCCTGAGATCAGTTCAATTCCCAGCAGCCACATGGTGGCTCATATCTGATGGCCTCTTCTGTCTGATGCTGTCTTCTTTCATGAAGGTATACATGCAAATAGCTTGGTCATATAAATAAATAAATAAATCTTTAAAACAAAAACAAATATGTAAAAGGAAGAGTTGGAACTCTTTAACTAAATAGAATTGTTTCTTTTCTTTTCTTTCTTTTTTTTTTTTAACTGTTTCATAAGCAAAGCACGGTGGAATTGGCCATAGCAGGTAACGAGGTAACGAGGTCACCCGGAGACTGTCTCACAAGCCACTTAAGTTCTATGCAAATGCCATTTTCATGTTGGTTCTTATAAATAAATGCTTCCAGGCAAACCAAAAACATTCACGTTATTAGATTCCAGAGGCAACAGAGTGTCGGTGTTATCAAAGGTAATTTGCATATACAATTTGCATGCTATTTTACAACCTTTCTGATTTAATGATTCATTAGAAATGATCAAATTATCCTGTTATGGGAACTGTTGAAAATAAATACAGTGACCCATTTTTTCTATTATCATTTGGCTTTGGAATATACACCTGTGCTACATTATCTTTGAAGCTAAGACAAAGACATTTGCTGTTGAGGGTCTGTGGGAGAATAACAATTGCTCAGAAGTTTTTTAACACACACAAGTTAGATGTGTTACTGTACACAAGCTGATTCCCAAACATTTACAAGATCTATGTGAGTGTCTCTGATTTTCAGACTAAATTTGATTTTTGGAGTAAATATGAAATTTTGATGTTTCCTTTTTCTTCTTATTTTGCATGTTACCTGAAAGAGGATGTTGTCTCGAATCCTAAACCCTGAGGCAGCTGACTCCCTTTTCCCTACTTTAAAAGCCCTTTGCTCCCCGTTGTATGAAGTTATCATGTCTCCATGTTTATAGTCAGCCTGCTGCCGTGTGGAATGCTGAGTGCTGGATACCATCCAGAATGGTAAATGAGGTTTCAAAATATTTTGAACCAAGCAAGATTGTTATTTCCTGAAAGCCAACTCAAGACAAACTGGAAAAATCTCAATAGTTTTTCAGTCCTTTGTTCAGGGTGAGATCATAGCCTTGGGGAGTGGTTATAAAAGAGAAATCTGAGGTCTTTGTCTGCATCATGCCTGCACTCAATTCCTGGAGCCCATAACAAACCAAGGACTTAGCAGTTTAAAACCACAGGCATTCATTATCTCCAAACTCTAGAGACCAGAAATTGGAAGACTATAGAGAAGAATTCATGCCTTGCCTCTCCTCCTTCTGGTGAGCCTGCGTGTTGGTTGGCTTGTGGCTTGGACACTTTGACCTCTACCTCCCTTTTCCTGTCGCCTTCTCTTTCACTACAAACCTTCCCTCTGCTCTTCTCACAAGGACACTGATCATTGGATTTGAGGCCCATCCAAATATGTTGAGTTGCCTCTTATCTCAAGATCTTACTTTCAATCCCATCAGCACTTAAGATCCTTTCTTCAAATAAAGTCATACTCATAGATTCGGGGTAGATTTAAATTGTAGTGTCAACCACTCAACCTACCACACACTTTCATAGTGTTTCACCTTAAAAACCCAAACAGTTTACAAGCTGACCTATATCAATGTGGTTTTACATAATTGGATCCTCTATGGCAGTAATAACTATCCTGAGGTTTGATTCACTGGAGGCTCCTTTCATCTCCTCACTCTGCTTCTATGATTCAATGAAAACAAGACCCTGACCCAATTCTGGTGCAGACAAACACTGTTATCACACTGACCCATAGCATTGCTCCATGGCTCTTGTAATTCAATGAGTTGCCCATTGTTTGCACTTCGGGATCTTTATCTAGCATTCGGCAAGAAAAAGCCACAGAATGTAACAATACTTCAGTGCCAGGATGCTGGTTGTCTTTTTGCCATGGCTTGTGTCCTCCTAGCCAAGGGCCTATGTGGCAGGAGTCTTGACTCCCACAGTGACCCTATTAGGAGATGGTAGAACATGGAATAGGTGGAGCCCAGTTAAACGCCATTAGATCACTAAGGGTGAGAGAGTTTTCAAGTACAAGCAAACCATTTGCTAAATCTCATTTTATAATAGGTATAAAAGAGTTTCTTTCTTTAACTCCCTAACTTGACATATGACCACTCCCTCCTTCAGGTGCTCCACTACAAACTTCTACCAAGGGCAAGCTTGGCCATATAGCCCACAATATACCATGCTACACTTTCAGCCTCCCAAACTGAAAGCTAACAAACCTCTTTCTCATAATATTAGCCTTGGATATATAAGTAATGAAAACTAGACTAATATACTTCTATTTTATAATTTTTCAGATTAGAGTTTATAGATAATCAGTGTGATATAAAATAAAGTTGGGATATTTGACCAGCAACTTATAAAAAAAATATAGTAGAATTGAATTGAATTGAAAATATACAAGATAAGTTAAGACTCAGCAGAGAACAAAACACCTATCCCGTTTTTGTGTGTGTATGAGGTGTGTTTGTGAAGTGTGTGGGATGTGTGTGTGTGTGTGTGTGTGTGTAACTGTGTGTATTCATTAGGTCAGGAAATGATGTTGTAGACTACATTTAATACTATAATATAAAAAAAAAAATCAAGCCAAAACAAGAAATCCATCTTAAGTGAAAGGTGAATGTGGGTACAGAATGTAACTGGTCCTTTTACCTAAGGAAACACTCCTGTAGATGCAGGCTGGTGGGCACTCTTGTGACCCACACGTGCAGTGGAAGCTATTTCTGCGTAATTATTTCTAGGCAGTTTAACATAGTCATTCATCTAATCAATTAAAAATCATTTTAACATTATTTCACCCCAATCAGTAAATGTTCTAAAGATAGTCAAAGACTTACAATAGTTTCCCCTTGAAGATGGATTTCTGATTACATTTATTAAAATACAAATTACCACTGATTATGTACTCTTGATTAAAGCATTTTTAACTATTATCCAACTCTAAAGTATAAACAAAACAAAGATCTGCCCTGTGTGCTGAATGTGTATGTGTGACTGTGTGTGTGTTGGGGGTGGAGAGTGTTTGCATGTGAACATGCAAGTGTTCATAACGTCCTCTCATTTCTGTGATAAAACTCCGACTGAAAAGGTTGTGGAGGAACTGGTTTATTTCCATTTTACTTCCAGGTCACTCTCCACTGTTGAAGAAAAATCAGGGCTCATGATAGGAACCTGGAGATAGAATTCCCAGAGGAAGCACAGCTGGCTGGTTTGCTCTCTGGCATGCTCAGAGGCCTCTGCTTAGCTAGCCTTCTTGTATAACTTAGGACCACCTGCTGAGTGATGCCGCTGCCCACAGTGATCTGAGCCCTCCTGTTTCGATTAATAATAAACATAATCTATGCTCACAGGCCAATCAGATCCAGGGAAGTCCTCAGTTGCGACTTTCCTCTCAGTTGACCCTAGGCTGTACTGAGTTGACAATGAAGGCTAATTAGAACAATGAGGGACAGAGGCTGACTGCAGACATTCTTTCAGGAAAAATGGAAAAAAAAATTAATAGAATTTTTAACCCAATACAATGTGTAATGTTGGCTCATAAGCACTGAGACTTAATGTAAAGGAAACCACAGTTAAGTGTACCTCGTGAAACCTCACCTATCATCTACTTAAGAGAGGTACAAAGCCAGGCAATCAAAAGATTTCAAAGGCATTATCTGAAGATGATATAGTCAGTCGAACCTCATGAAGCTGTTTCTAGTTATTTTGTTTATACACAGCAATATCCATTCTCTGATGAATCACTGACTTTACACTGTCTGGAAGACAGTGAATGTGTCATAATAAATGCCAGAGGCAAGAAGTAAAAGCAGGACTGTAATCTCCACCTTCAGCTGTGCCTGCCATGGCTGCAGGACCATGTCGAATGTCACTCTGAGACCTTGTACATACAAAGGCTGAGACCACTGGGAAAACAAAACAAAACCCAAACATCTGAAGCCCTTTGTTCAAGAAGAGAAACACTTTGCCCTCTCTTTCTTTTGCCATCTTTATCACAAACTCTACTCGTATTTTATATTTGATATGTAATGTCCCACCCTCTCAGGTACAGGGAAACTTTCAGATGTGAGCACTGACCTCTTGATGTATTTCTTAGAGAATACCTGCTTCAGTCCATGTTTCTCTAAGACCATCATCCTCAGGGTAGCTGCAGTGGCTGGGTAGAGACTGGTCCATCTCAGAGAGGCAGTGGGAGGCAGCTCCTGAACTCAGTGTCTACAGGTCTGGTACACATCCCTTTGTCTCACTGAATCATACTTTAAAATTATATATTATATTATATTATATTATATTATATTATATTATATTATATCCTGATCACAGTTTCCCCTCTCTTGTCTGCTCCGAGTCCTTTTCTTGCTTCCCTCCCTCTCCATCCACTCCTCCTATTTTTCATCAGAAAAGGGCAGGTCTCCCAGAGATATCAACCAGCATATCAAGTTGCAGTAAGACTAGGAAAACCAAGATATAAACTGAGATACAAACCACGGTCCTCCTCTCCTATTAAAGCTAGATGAGGCAACCCAGTAGAGGAAAAGGGTCCCAAAGGTAGGTAACAGAGTCGGAGAAAGCCCTGATCCTACTGTTAGGAGCCCCATAGAAGGTCAATCTATACAAGTGGAAAAGATGTGCAGAAGGCCCAGGTCAATCCCAGGGAGGCTCCCTGGTGGTGGGCATGAACCACAGTTTCAAACCACTAAATCTGTTGATAAAATTAAGAATTTCAATCCAACATGCCCAGCCCACTATGGCCCAATTGTAGTTCTCCTGAGAGCTCTGTGTGAATAAGCCTGCTGCATGATCACAGACCTGATTCTGTTAAGTAGCCCTCATTCTCAGCTCTCCGGTTTTAAAGTCTCTCAAGCTGTGGTGCTCTGTAGGACCACATGTACATGAAAATCTCTTGCCTCTTCTAATAATTTATTGGAGTCAATAAAAAAGTAATGATAACTTTAAAGCAGTTAAGTCGCTGTCCAGTGCCACACTTAATAAAGTAACTAAAACTTGTAGAGTCCTTCAAGTTTGGAAAATTACAAGTCTTTACATGTTACAATTGTCTCTTAAGAACTTAGCACCTAGATGTTAGAAAGATGACTGATTCAGTACAGTGGTTGATATGTAAAGTATGAGGACCTAAATATCCGCATAAAAGCTGGATGTGGCAAGCAAATATCTGTCACCTTGGTGTTGTGGGAAGCAGAGATAGAAGGATTCCTGGAGTTCACTTGCCAGTCAATCAAGCCAAAACGATGAGATTCAGGTTCAGTGAGAGATTCTGCCTCAAAAAAATACATAAATAAAGTGGAGAATGATGAAGAAAGATTTACAGTGATGGCCATTGGCTGGCAGTCATGTGCACCCATGCCTGGGTATTGGGGGAGGGAGAGAAAGAGAAAGAACACATTCAGAAACTCCCTGTAATTGGGGCTCAGGCTTAGTCTCATAGAAATTTGGGGACACTTTGCCAATCCGTGAATGTCTTTGACTGTTCTTTTTTTTTTCTATCAAAAACAGGTGTTTAGTGGTAAAAATCTGACTTCAAATTAATGTCCATGTTCATTCCTTCATGACATCCTTTTCAGGTGGTATAAACATCTCTCAAACTCCTTCCAGATCTCCCCTAATCAGACCCTTCCTTACGTGGTTGTCTATGACATTTGCATGGGACATCCCTCTTCATAAAGATGTTTCTGTAAGCTGAGTGTACACTGCCATGGTAGCCAGAAGAGGTAAACAGAGCATTTGTGTTGGAGACTTGGACTCAGATGTGATCCTAAATTGGGTTTTGACCTTAGACTACAGCAGGTCAAGTTTCCTTTGTGTTCCTAGAAAAGCTCACTTTCAGATTTAGGATTGGTAAAAATCTTTTCCCAATCTGTTGGTGGCCTTTTTGTCTTGCTGACAGTGTCTTTTGCCTTACAGAAGCTTTGCAATTTCATGAGGTCCCATTTGTCAATTCTTGATCTTACAGCACAAGCCATTGCTGTTCTGTCTAGGAATTTTTCCCCAGTGCCCATATCTTCGAGGCTTTTCTCCACTTTCTCCTCTATAAATTTCAGTTTCTCTGGTTTTATGTGGAGTTTTTGATCCACTTAGACTTGAGCTTTGTACATGGAGATAAGAATGGATCAATTCCCATTCTTCTACATGATAACTGTCAGTTGTGCCAGCACCATTTGTTGAAAATGCTGTCTTTTTTCTACTGGATGGTTTTAGCTCCCTTGCTTTAGCTGCATATGTAGCAGAAAATGGCCTAGTTGACCATCATTGGGAAGAGAGGCCCCTAGGTCTTGCAAACTTTATATGCCCCAATACAGGGGAATGCCAGGACTGAGAAGTGGAAGTGGGTGGGCAGGGGAGCAGAGCAGGGGGAGGGTATAGGGAACTTTCAGGATAGCACTTGAAATGTAAATAAAGAAAATATCTAAAAAAAATCAAAGTATACATCAAAGAAAAAAAAAAGCTCACTTTCGTGGCTAACTGGATGCAAGCCATCCCAATGCGATTCTTCTCCTCCATGACTGCCCTCTTCCCTGATCTGGCTGGGCTGCAAGAGGGTAACTCCTCATACTTTCCTTGATATTATTTTTTCTCTTGTCTGAAAGAAGCCTTTTGACTTTTGCTTTCCACTCAGCAAAGGCCAATCTCTCAGAAATGGAAGATGGGTGAGTTCATTGATATTCTCCCATCAGTGTCTTGGTTGGCAGCAATTGTCTTATTATGGACTATTTTCTTAACAAAAGTCAATTATGGTGGCAAAAGATAATGGAGTTATTTCCTACAAATATTTAAACATTACATGAGGCGCAGACTTTAATATTTTTACTTATTAATATTCATATTTAATTCATATGGGCTTACTGACATTAATAAATCATAGAGTGTAGATTTAAAAAATTTTACCTATATAAGTATAGTCATATATATGTATATGTGCACATATGTGTGTGTATATTTTAAGATAATTAATTAATACAGTGTGAATAACATACCACTACCACCCTGGATATTTCACACTTGAGGACAGTCTCTTCAGGCGATTGAATACTCTGCAACGAGCTAGGATGGTTAGTGTGTAAATGACAATTTTAGACATCAGAAAGCAGTGAGTGAGAGAAGAGAGATGCGGACTGTGTGGGATTAGACTTAGGGGGAGACTACTAGTGTGGGTCAGAACAGCGAAACCTGATGTTCTGGGTACACTCTTTGAGAAGAATCATGGAGACACTTGGTTCTGCAGATCTTCTAGTTCCTGAGTCCTTAGACATCCATGGCACGTAAGACCTTAGGACAGTAGGGACAGGCAACCCAGTTAGGTTTTAAGATCTGCCCTACTTTATTTCTTTTTACAAAGGAGATCAACATCTCATTGAATACCCTCAAAGGCAATAAAAACCAAAAAGAGTCTTTGAACAGTATAGTTTAATAATATTCTATTTCAATTCACAACATCACTGTCTACTTTTGTCTTGTAAAAAGAAATTGAGGCTGTCCACTTAAGTAACCTTCGTAAAGTCAGACATTTGGTCAGCGACTGAGTCAGAGGGAGTGTGGCAAGCCTAACGAAATCAAGAGCTCTCTTTTAAGGACAGGGGACTTCTTTCTTGGTGATTTTATGCAATGAAATCTAAAGCCAACAGCTCCAGAATCATCATAGCACAGTGACCAAACACAGGACCCCATGCTCCCAGAGTTCAGCATAATCCAGGGTGTATTTTGTCTAACTGCAGAGAATTTGAGAGCTGTGCAAAGCCTTTATTGTTCGAATCTCTCTTGGTTCAAATCCTCAGCCTTTGTTCCATGGATGGCCAGACCTGTCAAATCCATCAAGGCTCCTTATGACAACAAAAGTTGGTCTCTTTTAGCAAAGCACAAACCCTAACCCAGCTTTGAGAAATAACTCTACTCATCAAGCTGAAGTTCACCTTGGACCTCTGTCTCTCTCCCAGGCAGGAGGAACCAAAGGACGCTTTAGGCTCAGAGATTTATGCTGTCCATTATCCTCATAAGACACCTGCTAGTGACAGCCACTAGCAGACCAGCAGATCACAGCAGTGGTAAACTAAGTTAACAGTCAGCGGCATAGATAAAGAACGAGGCAGAGGCCCCTCTCGCCCCGATCACTGTCTCACCCTCACCCATAAGCCCTCCACTGAGTCTGTCTCTGCCTCCAGAGAGGCCGATACCTCTGCTCCTGGCCTCAGCTTCTGTCATGCCTCCTGGTAACCATGCCCCTTCCAGTCTGGGCTGACTCAAAAGAACAGTTTGAAAAGTTCATTTGAATGAAATGGCTTGATTACACGGGAGGATGATTGGTTGAAAAAAGTCAATTATCCATCCAGTGACAGGTGCCCTCTTTGAAGTCTGGGCACCTGCCAACATAATCACTGGGTTTGGCAGTCCCGGGTCCTTATTAAAAACTGAATAGGAGAACAATGGACCTGCGGTTTGTTGTTCTTGTCGTCTGTAACTTTTTTTTTTTTTTAAGCAGGGCAGAGGATGAGAGTGATCTGCAGCTAGCTGGTCATCCCTTCCCAGTTAGCTAACAGAAGCATGAAACAGGTCCGAGCTGCTGCAGCTGTGGCTGTGGCTGAGGCTGAGGCTGAGGCTGAGAGGCTGAGGGTAAAGGTCACAGGAGTGCAGCATGATCCCTGGCTCCAGTGGCTGCAGCTCTATGAACTCAAGGAACAGGAGTGGAGGTGTACTACTTTAAGCACGTTAAAGGCTCCAATCTGCATAGTATCCAAATTTGCATATTTAGTAACAGGAATGAGGGATCATGTTAAGCTAACTAGGAACCCAGTACAGCATCCAGAACTGAAAACAAAGAATGATTTATCCAGTGTTGAGAGAGAAGCCTCTGCCTTATCAGGTTCACTGGTGGTCTCTTCTCACTGCCAACCTGGTCTCCTTCCCTCTGTCAAAGTCCTCTATACTCTGCCTCTATCCCCATTTACCCAGACCAATGGATGCTGTGGTTGTCAGAACAGAGCAGCCGATGCGTAGAGTAGGATTTGATGATAGTAGCAGTAGAGATGTCTGGAGTCCACGGAGTGAGAATGAAGCTGTTTCTTTCCAGGTAACGTCTATGATTGAATCAGTCATGGACAGAGGGGAATTCATTACAGTATGTGCCCTCAAGGCATTTGTAACTTAGGGCAGGAGTCAAAAAACAAACAAACAAAAAAGTATGCTTAGGGGCCAGAGAGGTAATGGCACTATGTAAATCCAGTCAGAATATAACAGCAACAATTAGGAAACTGATGAACTAGAGAGCAAGTGTCTCATCTGGAAGCCACCTGGAATATAGTTCCAAACGGGAGTGGCGCTGTCCTGATAATCTGATATTGAGA
Organism: Mus minutoides; assembly: GCA_902729485.2. Lineage (NCBI taxonomy): Eukaryota > Metazoa > Chordata > Mammalia > Rodentia > Muridae > Mus > Mus minutoides. Next base: position 2,149,400 of record LR749537.1, read on the forward strand.
GAACATCCCAATTTGCAAGGCAAGTTGAAATGTGGATTTGGTACTTTGGAATGACACTGCTATATCCAGAAATGTGTTTTTCTACAAAATAAATGTATATTTTGTTTCTAGTCTATGAGCCCCCATCTTTTTCTCATTTATGTTCTAGAATATATTTATCGGCTTCCTGTCTTGTTATGAGGTTAGAAAAATGGCTGTGGCCATCATGATCACAATTTGACTAGCGGCTCATTACCACTGGCAACATGCCTGGCCCATGATGATGTCATTAAACATCATCCTATGTGAGGTTATGAAATGGTTATATATACACATAAGGAAAAGCCTTAGATAACTTCTACCAGTCAAATTTGGGACAGGGAAAAAGAGCCACTCAAATTGAAGGTCAATGAAAGTTTAATAATAGAATTAGCTACAAAGAAGAGAGAGTACCAGGTGAGCAAATTTCTACCTGAGTCCAAGACTGAGAGAGTGGTGACACAGTCTACTGTGGGACTGAAGATTGTTATCTTATCAAGTGATAGAGACAGGAAGTAGTCCTACATGCTAAATAATGCAGAACCTAGACCAATGTAGTCATCCTCCATGAAGACCAAGATGCTGTCTAAGAAAATTTTACTGTCCCAAGTTTGAAAGCCCACTCAAAACATACTTCTCAATGATCTTCAATGATACTCATTTTGAAAGAACACTCATTCAGGAAGGATGGATATTTCCATGGCGTGGCAGCTTCATGTGGTGAGTTAGAGGCTGTCATGGTTTGTATATTCTTGGACCAGGGAGTAGCACCATTTGCAGTTGTGGCCTTGTTAGAATAGGTGTGACCTGGTTGGAGTAGGTGTGTCACTGTGGATGTGGGCTTAAGACCCTCACCCTAGTTGTCTGGAAGTCAGCCTTCCAATAGCAGCCTTTGGATGAAGATGTAGAACTCTCAGCTCTGCCTGCGTCATGCCTGCCATGCTCCCACCTTGATGATAAGGGACTGACCCTCTGAACTTGTAAGCCAGTCCCAATTAAATGTTGTTTTTTTTATAAGACTTGCCTTGGTCATGGTATCTGTTTACAGCAGTAAAACCCTAATAAGACAGAAATACATGCCTAAAGTTCTCTGTACTCGTAATACCTGAATATTCTTTTTAAATTTTTATTAGATATTTTCTTCATTTACATTTCAAATGCTATCCCAAAAGTCCTCTATATCCGCCCAACTCCCTTACCCACCCACTCCCACATCATGGCCCTGGCGTTCCTGTGTACTGGGGGATATAAGGTTTGCATGACCAAGTGGCCTCTTTTCCCATGATGACGCACTAGGCCATCTTCTGCCACATATGCAGCTAGAGACACGAGCGCTGGGGGTACTGGTTAGTTCATATTGTTCTTCCACCTATAGGATTGGAGACCCCTTCAGCTCCTTGGGTACTTTCCCTAGCTTCTCCCTTGGGAACCCTGTGTTCCATCTAATAGCTAACTGTGAGAATACCTGAATATTCTATACCCACATATACCAGATTATATCTTTCCTTGCTGACCTGGAAGCTCTGACAGGTCTGAGGCCAACATGACAATAATACAACTCTTTAATGAAAGTGAACCTAAAAGGTTTCTTTTAGAAAATACAAGAACCTCTAGTTTGCAATAATGTCCACTAGTTTCTACTATACAGTCGTTGGTTTTATGCAGAGATGTTACCTTCTTGGTGCTGTAAACATGACAAGTGTTTGACTCCTGATCTGAGCTATTAAACAGGACAAGTGATGTAATGCTGATTTGAGGTTTTTTGTTTTTGTTTTTGTTTTTGTTTTTTTCCCGAGACAGGGTTTCTCTGTATAGCCCTGGCTGTCCTGGAACTCACGTTGTAGACCAGGCTGGCCTCGAACTCAGAAATCGCCTGCTTCTGCCTCCCGAGTGCTGGGATTAAAGGCGTGCGCCACCACGCCCGGCTCACGAAGCCCACTCTGTCACTGTTTCTGTCTGTCTCTGTCTGTCACTATCTCAGTTTCTATCTATCTATCTATCTATCTATCTATCTATCTATCTATCTATCTATCATCTCCCATCTCTCTCTATCACTGCTGAGAATCAGGATATAGCTCTTAGCTATTTCTTCAGCACCATGCTTGTCTACCAGTAGCCATGCTTTCTGCCATGATGCTAATGGACTAATTCTCTGAACCAAGCCCCTAATTAAATCCTTTGTTCCCTTTGGTCATAGTGTCTCCTCAGCAGCAGCACACTAACTAAGACACTAAGTGCTCTATATTTGTGAGTGTAAAACTTCAAGCCCAGATCTTTCTCAATGCAATGTCCCTTTTCACATCCCAGGATGGCTAGCACAGAGAATTTTCACACTGTCTGGATGGACAGTTTAAGTCAGCAAACACGTTTGTAGAAATGTATTACAACGATTTTCCAGAGACTCGGGGGAATTATATAAAACAGAAGAGTAAATAACAGAGGCATTGTTTTATATCCTGCATTTCCTCCCAATGCTTTGTTGTGAATTTTTCATATGGTGGAGGCTCTGCTGTGTATAGAGAAGGTGACAAGAATTAAGCTTTATCCCTCTCTTCAGGAGGAGCCAATAGTGAAAAGTAAAGGTGAAAGATGAGAAAATATATTAACAAAATCACATAAAATGGTACAAAAATCCAGCACTCTATCCATTTGGCCTTTCACTAATTCATTTTTGGAATGCTTTTGGGATTCAATCCTGTTTGCAAGAATTCTTTTGAAAAAAAAATACAGGAAGGAATTAAGCACATTTTCTTGACTGATGGCTGTCAGGATCCAGAGCTAAAGTTCTCACCCACCAACTTGCTGATAGATGAATATTATATACGTTCAACCCAATAGTCACCCAGTAAATAACATGCAATGTAAAATACATACATTCAGTGAACAAGATGGATATGGCCCCTGTTCTTTTGACCTTATATCTTCTAGAGCATAGGTTCTCAACCTAGAGTTTGCTATCCCTTTGGGTGTTGAACAGTCCTTTTCTCAGGGGTCACCTAAGATCATTGGAAAGCACAGATATTTATATTGTGGTTTACAGTATTAAAATCACAGTTATGAAGTAGCCAGGAAAAGTATTTCATGGTTGAGGGTCACAACAAAGTAAGGAATGGCATTAAAGGGGCAACATAAGGAAGATGGAGAACTCTGCCCTAGAAGATGAAGGCATGCTAATGACTTGATAGTGATAGTGCAGAGGAAACACTGAGCATCACTGTAAGAATAGCTGCTGGGAAAGGACAAGGAGGACCCACTACTTCTGAAGTCCGTAGGTAAGCCCCTTGGTATCACCTACTCTCAGGCTGAAATGTCTGTGAAGTGAGTGCAGAGACCTGGTTAGGAATGAGTAAATAGCCACAGGGGAATCTGTTTTTCAGGGTTGTGATGGTAATAATAAATGTTAACTCAACAAGATCAAAATCGCCTCAGTGCTAGACTCTAGGAAGTCATCCTGTGAGCATGTGTGTAAGGGAGTGAATCACCTAGTACATCAGCCCATATATAAGGGCATTTCTAGACTGGGTTAACTGAGATTGGAAGATCCACCTGAATGTGTGGGCAGCATCATTTCCTGGACTTCATTTCACACTATAAAATGGGAGACAATGCCCAAGAAATTGCCTCTCTCTGCTTCTTAACTAATGATACAATGTGACCAACTGCTCCATATTCTTGCTGCTCTAACTTCCTGTCATTGTGTTCTGAATCCTCTAACTGTAAGTCATATTAAATCATCTTCCTTACATTATATTTGTAAGACATTTTGTCACACTGACAAGCAAAGTAACCAATGCAAAGGGTTTTCTCATTTCCCTCACTGCCCTGTAGCAGTGAGAGCACTGGGCAGTATTTCTCACACATCTGTTCCTCTTCATGTTTCCTCAGAGACGATTGACAGTCCTAAAGAGAGCCCAAGTTCAGACTATCAAAAAATGTGTGTGAAAGGCCCACAATTTTTCCATCGTATGTTCACATACTCACAAAGCAAAGTCTTAACCTGCTGTGGTGGCTTAAATGAAAACAACCCCCATAGGCTCATACCTTTGAATTCTTAATTCCCAGTTGGTGGAACTGTTTTGGAAGGATCAGGAGGTGTGGCCTTGTAGGAAGAAGTGAACCATTTGGCATGGGTTTGGATGTTTCAAATAGGTAGCTGCCTCTCTTTCCTGGCCACATTCTGTGTCTCAGTGTGTACACTCTCAGCTGCTGTGCCAGTGCCATGTCTACCTTCCTGCTTGCTGCCATGTTTCCCACGATGACAGTCATAAACTCTAACCCTCCAGAACTGAGTCCCAAGATTAAATCTTTTGTAAGGTGCCTTGATCCTGGTGCTTTGTCACAAGCAGTAGAAAGGTAACTAAGACCCTTGGTCTAGCTGCTGACTCTGACTAGGATTAGACACACAACCCTGGTCAGATCTAAATATTCTTTAAGAGTCCCTCTGAGGAATAAGCTCCTACCTGCTTTTTATGTAAACAGGAGGCTCAAGATGTAGAGAATGTATGAGGTCCTTGGGTCCCATTCAATTCCTTCTCCAAACTCCCCTCCTTTTGTGTCTCTTAAAGGCTTAAAAAACCTTGAACTACCCAAACTGATCTTCCCACAAAACAAGGAGCAATGTATTATTAGCCTAGAATTGTCTACTTTGGAGAGATTGCTAATGATTTTTCTTTGTAGGACTCTGTGTCCTATGCTCTCCTGAGTTCAGTCCTGAATTCTTCCTCTTGTTAAAAATCACTTGTATACAAATACACAGACAGTAGGCAGGCAGGCAGACAGACAGACACACTGATACATACAGAAATAAACACACACACACACACACACACACACACACACACACACACACACACACCATTCATTGCCCTGACTCAGATGCCCGAAAGTGAAAGATTTTTCTAACTTGATGAAACATCTATATGAACATGAAGTACATCGTGATGTTGGGGTGGGGTAGGGAATTTCTCCAACTCGGCATCATGAAAACCACAAGGTAAGCCACTAAGAATCATGTCTGTCATCACGTCTGTCAGCACAGTCCTCCCCAAGGAGGAATGAAATGTGTTGATCCTCTCAGATCTCCTCATCAGCATCAGACCCCTTGTTCTGTGCTAGGTATGGGGCATTGTGCTCTTCGCAGGTCACCTCCTGAGAGTAATCAGAAGTGATAAAACACATTGTTGTCAGGAGTAAATAAATAGGTTGTGTTAAATAATAGGAGAAATGAAATCAGTCCTGAACCACTCCTGTAAAGTAATAAGGTACCAATTAAGAAACAGTAAGTAACATTTGGAGACACAGCCACTAGAACTTGTGTATCGAAATGAGCATTGTTTCCTTCAAAATAGTCCCTTTGGGAAACAAAACAGTTGCTTCAACTGTGCTTCCGTGGACCAAGCTATTTCTGCAACTGGAATGGTTTATCTACGAGTCAATCAGAAAATAGCCCCATTGGAGGATCACATGCCATTTTTCACAACCAGAAACAACTCTGTGTGGCTTGAACATCCATCAGACGCTCAGTTTCCTCAGGAGACAGAAAAAAGTCACTGACCTAAGATGGGCTCAAATAGCAGCGGCATGGCGTGGGGTGGGGGTGGGGGTGGGGGCAGTGCAGTGCCCTCAGTCTTAACTGCCCAGAGTCCCAATGATCCTTCCCTCTGCCTGGGGCTCTCCTCCTTCGCTATGCCAGGGGCTCCCCACCTACTCCTTCATCACTGTTGCCAGTTATTTTTCTTGCTTCATAACTCAGTTTTGACTGAGCATGCTATTTCGGCCTCGATATTTAACTTTAATGACTCTGTCCTTGCTTCTCTCACTCCATTTTCGTTCTGTTGTCATTCACAGAAGTGTACTTTGCAGACTTTTAATATTAACAATTAACCAATAGCATAACTGAGCAAAGTCTGTGCTCTGTCTGCATGGGGATCAAGCAACAGCCAAACGTGAAGTGAGGCCTCAGAGAAAGAGGACTTTGTCGCCTCTGCCTCGCCCTCGCCCTCGCCCTCGCCCTCGCCCTCGCCCTCGCCCTCGCCCTCGCCCTCGCCCTCGCCCTCGCCCTCGCCCTCGCCCTCGCCCTCGCCCTCGCCTCGCCTCGCGTCTTCTTTCTTCATCTTCCATCCCCTCCTCCCCTTATTTCTCCTCCTCTCCTTTGTCCTTTTCTCTCTTTCATCTTTCTGTCTCTATTTCGTTCTCTCTCCTCCCTCTTTCTCCTATCTCTGTCTCTATCACTCTTTGTGTCTCTGTGTCTCTGTGTCTCTCTCTCTCTCTCCTCTCCTCTCTCCCCTCTCTCTCTGGATCAGACTTCCTGGAGGTCCGGTGACCCTGACAGCGCCTAGCAGCCTAGTCATTTTTTCTCCTGTCAGCACTCTCTTCATAAAAAGCTTTACCTCTTTCCTTTCATCTTGGCATCTACCCTTCAGAGCCCTCAAGCTCATGCAGGTCTTCTGTGTGGTCCCTCATTTTTGCCTTCTCCTGATTCTAGTTTTCATGCGGCTTTTGCTTTCTTCCCTAATCCCAAATGTCTATACAGAGGCACTGGACTCTAAGCACGGTGTCCATTTTTGCCAGCCCCATCCCGACTCTCGTGTGGGACTCTACTCCACCTCCTTGACTCTTCATACCCATGTCTGTTTAAGTTTTGATATTTTGTACATGACTTCTTCACAGACAGGCAGGCACTTGGGAGGACTGAGGTTACTGTAGGGTGACACACAACCCCATAGAAATTCCCCAAAGATCCACAGCCCAGCACTACTCAATCATGGGACTATCTATGGAAAAAAAAATTTGGTTTCTGATATGAGGTCTGTCAGGTAAAGGCAGTAAACCCCATTACAACTTTCTGATGGGCCACCCTGATGACTGACAGCATGCTCTGATAAGTTTCCCTCTTTGATCTGTGATTAGTACAAGAAGAGCAGCACACCCAACGCTGTGTTAGAACAAGTGTACTCAAAGACTGAAGGGAGTGTCGCTGTTGACTCAATTGGCCCATTTGAATTAGGGAAAGTACCTCGAGTTTACTAAATATATTTAAAAAAAAAAACATTAAGCAAGTTTTCAAACATCCAGTTCATACATTTTTGCAACAAGTCATAACACGTGGTGGTATTACACCCAGAAACTTGGAGCAAGGGGGATTACCAACTGCCTGAGAGGAGTGGGTTAAAAACAACAAGATGCGTGGCCACAGGGTGACCACAGGGTTCTCTCCACACCTTTAAAAACTTCTAGATATTTTCTTATGGGAATGATTTACAGTCATTTCCATTCTTCATTTTTCTTTCTTGATTGTTTTTTTAAGCCATGACACTCTATTCATTATCTGATTGACAAGATAGAATATAATTAAATGATTGGATCCCTTGATCCATAAAATTGAATTGCTAGTAGCTCATTTTAATAATATAAGATGATTCCCTGCCACACCCCCACCCCCAGCTAAAGTTTCTGGGAAAGCTACCACCTGTATATAAACACCACAGAAGACAGGTGAGAGGAGCCAATCGATGCTTCTCTGAGCTTCAACCCTGAGAGATCTCCTAACTGGACCCTCCCATCCAATAGAGAATGCTTCTGTTTTGTAAGCTTTCAGAGCAGGGCTTTTAAGAAAATCAAAGGGAAAAATAATAGCATCAAATAAAGCCCCAGGAGTTAAAAAATATCACAGTGCCTGAGGAGGATAATTTATGAGATCTTAAAAATCTATTGAGCCGTAGGGTCATTTTGGTCTCCAATTGTCCAAATGCTTCCCAGATGAGCAAAAGAGAAGGGCACAGGGAGTGCCCAAGTGGGATCTGTGAATTATATATTATCAACAGGCTCTAAAGGATAACAGAAAAAAGAAAAAGACAGTAACTACTCTAACACCTGTGAAGTTCTCACAACTTGAGAGAATATCCAAAGATTCTTGGTTTGTCCCTTCTTTCTCTTCAGTGCTGATTAAACAGTCATTGGGGATGAACTTTCTGGGATTACTGGAATGCTACATTTCTATCTTATTGTCCTCATTCAAACGATATAATTGCATTGGGAAGGGATCTTTAGTCTACCCCTCTACTCAAGTATCTGGAAGACATAGTTCTTAAATTCCCTCTTGTCACAGAGGACAATTCTACCAGCTTCAGTTGAAGCTGTAGTGGATAGAGGGTATCATGGCAAAATGAATGAACAAACCTAAAGATCGTTCCTATGACTAATAGGTAGTTACCACTGTCGAAGTAACTACACTGTCGAAGTAAGTACACTGTCAAAAGTTACCACAGTCAAAATAACTACACAAAATAATATTACAGAGTATAGTATGTATTTTTCAGGTCTTACGAGAAAGTATTTTATTTTTCTGAAGCCCTGTATCAACAATTTAATACTTGGAACACTAAAAACGACAAAGACCTGTTATGGTTTGAGTGTGAACTGTTCCCTCTAGGTTCATAGGACTGAACACTTTGTCTCTAGATAGTGGTACTGTCTGGAAAGTGGAACTTCACTGGAGGAACTATGTTCCTGGAGGCCAGTGGCTTGAAGACTTGCTCCATTGTCTGTTCACTCTATTTCCTGGGTGTGGATACAATGTAATCAGCCAGCCTCCAGGTCTTGTCACCATGTCTTCCTTGCTATAAACTCTTCCCAGCTCATTGTAGACTGTATGTGTCTAAAACTGTAAGCCAAAATAAACCCTTTCTCCTTTAAGTTGTTTTTGCTAGGGTATCTTATCACAGAAAGGAGAAAGTAACTAAGTTGATCTTTCACTAACAAAACTTCAGATGAACTTAATTGGCCCGTGTTTGGGTTATTGTGTATGACTTATCTGTATAAGCCATATATACAAGCTTGCTATCCAAGGTTTCTATACTGTGTGAAGTCCAGGATACCTGAAACCCAGGAAGAAGGGGTAAGTTAGAATTTAGTTTGGGAGATGAGTTTCTTAAAAGATACAAGAACAATCAGCCACACATTTTGAATTGATATTTTTCTTGCTGAGCTAAAATCCTATATGTTAAATAGGTGTCTAGTAGGTTAGCAATCTACAAAGAGAAAATTGTGTCTTCAAGACTATGACTTACTTTTTCCATAGCTCACCGCCTTTACCCACCAAGATATGCTAAACAAGCCCCAAATCTTACTGGCTTAAAATAACAAAGGACTATGTGGATTATGTATAGTCATTCACAATGCCTACATGAAAAATATTATCATCATTTTATGGCATCACTACCTTGCATGGGTCTTGCCAAGCTCAACAAAGCAGAGAGAATGTAGGAGAGTGCTAAAGGTGTCTACATAGAAGTGTTAGCCATGCATTGTTTTTAATTTGTCTTTCATTGTCTAACGAGTAGTATGGCTAAACCCCAAACCTTGCAGGAGCCCAAAGGAGCAATCAACATTTTGCATAAGTACAAGAACATCCACTAATTATGTTGACCTTTTGAGAAAGAACTAACATCACATAAACATTTTATAGCCATTTGAAGGAGGGCTCATCATGATATTGGAGTATTTGAGGACAATATCATCGAGCAGTGAAACTGGGTTTCCAAGCATCCAGCAGGAAAACCATAGATATTGAATGTGGAGCTAACACAAACCAGCAAATGTCTAGCTAAAAGTGGAGACTAATATATATGTCTGTTTAACATATATATTAGTTTTCTTATTGCTGTGCTAAAACACCTGAAAGAAGCAACTTAGTAGAGGAAGAACTTATTTCGTTCATGATGTGAGAGAACAGAGTCCATCATGGCACAGAAACAGTGGTGGTTGAAGGAGCAGGAGTTTGGGGTAGCTGGTCACATCATTGGGGCAGTCAAGAAGTAGAGAGATCAATAGCTGGATGTAGTGATGCCTACCTTTAATCTCAGCAGTTGGGAGGCAGAGGCAGGTGGATCTCTATAAGTTCCAGAACAGCCAGAGTTAAATAGTGAGACTGTGTAGCTGTCTCAATAATAATAATAATAATAATAATAATAATAATAATAATAATAATAAATACTGTTTTTAAAAAGTAGATTTGTTGGTATCAAGGCTGGAGAATATTCCAAATGTACCACCTGCAGTAATCCATTTGTTATATCTAGGCCTCCATTTTCTATCCTAAAGATTCCATAATCTCCCAGCATAGCAGCGCTATCTGTAGACCAACATAGTTTAAACACATGAGCCCTGAGGGGGACTTCTCACACAAATACTAAACAATACGGGGGCAGGAGCCTTGGGACTGGACTTACAGAGATTGATCCAAACACTGTGGTGGCTGTGTAGACTCCTATTTTACAATACTCAGAGACTAGACACCAAACAAAATTCCAGACAATTCTTCAATTGAATCTGTGAGTTTTCTCTTAGTATCTGCACTGATGTTAAGAAACAATATCTTTTTCTCTTCTAAGGGGACTTTGGGGAAAATATTCAACTATCCTGTTTTGTGAAGTGTACTACAGCTACAAAAAAAAATACCTTTAAACAAGCACCAAGGAGCAGGAGAGATAGCTCAGCACTTAAGAGCACTCACTGCTCTTGTATATGGTTTGAGTTCAGTTTCTAAAACCTACGTCAAGTGGCTCATGACAACATTTAACTCCAGCTTCAGAGATCTAAAGCCTTCTTCTGGCCTCTGCACGTACTTGCACACATGTGTTTGTGTACACACCCAGGCATACAAACACACACACACACACACACACACACACACACACACACACACACACACACACAAAGTAAAGTAAAAATTGTAAAACCAAAGAATAAAAGTCAATATATATTCATTGTTGATGACTCAGAAACTCTTGTGCTACATGACTGGGCAGGAATGTAGGTATCTGCTAATCTTTGATTTGAGATGTGAGAAGGAGCTAGAAGTTTGGGAAATATCTGTTAGCGGAAAACCAAAAGAGAGAGGCAAATCTGAGGCACATTTTCTGTCAGCTGCATCTTAGTTCAGTTTACTGGCCATTCATACTTTTGGAGAGTGTCACAAAAGGTATCCAGTAGGGTGCTTTGTATGAGTATCCTTGGTTAAAAAATAAATCCAACCAAATCAAATGTTTTAACAACAGTGGTTACCATAATGAATCAGTTAGCTAAAAATCCCTTGAGTTTGGCCAAATCAAAAGATTCAGGGAAATGGGTTTTTGGCCTTTAGAATAATGGAGAAGTAAGTCTCACTGTCTGCAGCAGGTGTAAAAAAGTGGAAACTAGTGCATTTAAAGCAATCAGCTCTCAAAAAAGAATCCTAGAGAATAGCAAGGCAGAACAGAGTAGAGACTGGGAGTTAGGAGCCTCCACCGAGGTCACCACTACTGTGGAGCAAAGTGACCCATACTACAGACCTCAACTGTGACACTTACTGGTAGCTGACACGTTCTGTGCCAGACTATATATCAACAATTAAAAAACAAACAAACAAACAAAAAACCCACTTAGTAATTTGCTGGAGAAATTAGGATCAATACATGAAAAGGCACTTAACTCTAAGTGGTACTAGCATAACAAACAACAATTGCTGAATATGAAGTCAACAGCTTTTATGAGGAATGAGTCTCCTTTCATAGTTTGACCCAGAAAATGGCGCTCACCAGTGATATAATAAGCATGCAGCTGTCATTATAGCAATGGGAAGTGGAACCCCTGAGGTACTGAACAGCTGACCCTGTTTTCTTTCGACTCAGGGATTGTGTCTAGGATCAATGCACCTAAACTTGAAGTCCCTGGGAGTCTTGAGATTTTCACAGGAGGAGGAATCCTAGGGGTAGAAAAATAACCGACATTTTGACAAAATGATACAGGGCTTATACCGTTCATTAGAAGAATGAAAAGGACCATTGCTTATCTTGAAGCTGAAAGTGCTATGGGAGAATCCATTAGCTTCAGCATTACTTACATGTTGATTTTTCAACTAGAATTTGAGTAGATGCTAAGTTGGAACTCTGTCCATTCATCACTGTCTGGAACATACTGCACAGCCAATGTTTCAGGTTGTGAGCCTTATCCTGTGGCTGCAAAGCCGTCTCTCAAGCTCCACATTTCAGGTCTTTATAGCAGGGAGCAACAAACTTTTCTAAAAATGAATAGATTATTAAATGTTGTATAATCATTGTGCATTATATGGTCCTTGTTACAGCCATTCAGATCTCTCTGTATTGCAAAAGTTGCCATTTATAATACATAAACAAGTGGGTATAACTATGTTTCAGTGCTATTTTATTTATGTGAGAAAGTGGTAGAATCATATTTGCTATTCTTGCTACATAGAAGGCGAGGAAACTGTGTGTTTGAGGCAAGATAACCTTTATTGCAGATTCTACCTTTTCCTCCCATGTGGCTTTTCAATCATTCACAGTGTTCTTCCATGAAAACTGATATTTCACATAAATGAAAATTATATGTATAAGAGCTCTTGAGAATATTCCAATGCTAGAAAAGCACTCCATAGATGCATTTCTCTAGTAAATTAATTTATACAATTTAAATTTCAAGATATTTTACTTTATGAAGTCTCTTGACCAGTCTTTCCCAGGGAAGGAACTCTTTTTTATCTTATGTACAGAGTCAAAGTCAACATTGATTTTGAAACAAAACAAAACAGCCTCATGCATTCCAAAAGCTCAAATGGAATTTAGGCTGTAATGCCAATTGATACAGGTTGATTTAAACCTCTAAGGCGAAGGTAATAATTTAGAAAGTTGAAAGGACTGAAGGAACCAGAGCCTTCAGACTTACTGTGATTAACCTTCAGTGTATGGAGGGAAAAGAGCCTAATAAATGTGTAGCGTTGCTATGTTTCTTTGATGGTGAAATTAAAAAAAAAAAAAAAAACGCAGAGCCCATCGACAGCGGAATATTGTTCAGGAGCCTGCTGAATTGGATTAATGTCTCAACAAATCATTTTTTTATGAATTACATAATGATAGCCATTATTGGCCTGTGTGTTGCAAACATCGTACATGAAGAATGTGCTGTTCAACGTGTGCTTACTGAAAAGAATGGAACTAATGTTTGAATTGCATTCTCTCTGCTGAGGTGAATGAGCAAGGCGCTTTGCTGGCTTGTCCCGTCAATGGGGCATGGCTATAAGTCTATGCCTCCATCAGAGCACTGCCTACAGAGAGGCTCACTGTTGCACAAGAATGGCCAGAATTACAAGGTATCATGCTATAGTTTGTTTAGTGCCACAGACTTAAAGACCATCTCCTAACTCTTTCAAGCCTTTTCAGTGGGGGCGGGGAGGGGAGGCTCCTGTGCCACCAAGGTCGAGTGCTCTCCTTCATGACTCTCTCAGTTGGATGGGGCAGTTCTCAGAGCACTCCTTTCTTTAAGTATTCCTGTTTCCATGCCTCTCATTTATTAAGAATGCAGATTTGGGGGCTGACAAGATGACTTAGTGGTTAAGATCACTGACTGCTCTTTCTGAGGTCCTGTGCTCGACTCCCAGCAACCACAACCATTTCTCTTGGGATCTGATTCTCTCTTCTGGTATGCATGAAGAAAGAGTATTCATATATATTAAATAAATAAATAAATAGATAGATAGATAGATAGATAGATAGATAGATAGATAGATAGATAGATAGTTTTAACATGCAGATTTGTCTTTGAAAATAACATTGTGGTGATTGGACAAGAGTTCTTGATGAGGGTGTTATTGTGGGCATCCTGGGACAAAATTGAAAGCAAATCTTTGAAGAATTCTGGACATAGGGAACCAGTAAAGGGTGGTGGTTTATATTTCCAAGCTGACTAACTTCTCTGAGATCTCATTAGAAATTGGGAGCGTAATAAACATGCTTCAGGCAGTAGAAATGAACAATAATGAATGTGATGTGCATAGCATAGTATCAGACTTAGTGCAGATGATCAATTAACAGTATTTTACTATTACTGTTTATCCTCCCTTAATTTACTCAAATCAGTGATTTACACATTACCAGATCCAGTGAGTTAGCAAAGGATGTAGGTCTTCTAAGAAATGAACTAGGAAGAAGTATTTAACCCAAGGCCTATTCACTACCTGTTGGTTGATTTGATACAACCATTACTTCCATTCTCTGATGATTCCAAATGGGGCTAGAGATCATTTTCTTAGCTATTTTAATTGGAATCACATGGTAGAAGAAACAAGCATTAGGTTTAAGAATCTGTTTTATATCAACCACCAAAGGATGGTCAGAGGAAACAGTAGATCTTTGCAATTCTTAATTTAAATAAGCCAAACAGAAGGAGATTTCCCAGACACACTGGACTGCTGTGTTTCTCTCAGTGCAGGATAATTTGATATAGGCTCCCCTTTTCCAATAACAGAAGTTAGGACTATGACTCAGCAGACTAGGCAGGCAACAGACTAAAAGAAGAAAGCTCTGTGTATGCTCCTGGACATCAGATTGGAGGCTCCCTGTTTTATCTGACCTCTTCATATTACTCAGTGGGAGGCCCTGGGTATCCTGTTTCAGACCTGGGCTCACCTCCTGCCAGAGCTCTGACCGCATCTGCCATGTGCTCGTGACAATATCAATGTCATCACAGTGGCAGATGGACGGAACACTTTGTGGAGCGTGTCTCTCTTTTCATGTTCCTAGGAGCATGTGTGCTGTGCCAAGAATAACCATGTACATGCAGACTGGGGGTGGGGGTGGGGGTGACAGGAATGGAGTATGACCTTTGTGTGGCTCTTAGATGCAAACGCAGGGGGTTCAACTTCTTGTGTATTCTCTATGCAAAGGCCGTGGAGGCCAATTTATCTCTTGAAGATTTTCTCAGATCAAGTGTTTATTTTTCCTTCTTGGAGTTAGGTTTATGGAGTGAAAGTAACTAAATAGAAGCTTAAAGTCACATGAGATACTAGGGAACTCACTACCTGTGACAAAAGGAAGTCTCTCTTTTCAGTAAGAATTCTTCCAGAAAGTATGCCAAGTGCACTGTGCCCAGCACATCCAGCTGTATTTTATTTAGACTGCTTCCACATCCATGCTGCAGTGAGCAATGCAGAATCAAGCAAGCAGTAGCACCCTGACAGCACTAAAGGGGTTCCATGCCTTCTCTAAACTCGTTGCCCGTTCAAGGTTCAAGGCATTAGCAAGTATCTTGGTCCATTCAGGTGCTATAACAAAGGACCACAGACTGGGTTGCATGTACACTATAAATCTTTTATTTCTGACATTCGTAGAGGTTATAAGGTCAAGGTGCCGACAGGCGTCTACTGAGAGCTGTCTGTTGTTGTTTGGTTTCCTTGTTCTGTTCTTTTTCACAGTAAGCATCTTCTCAATGGGTATTCCACATGGCAAAAAGGGGCAAAGAGCCTCTCTCTAAGGTCTTTTAAAAATCTTTTTCATCAGTGCCTGACCTTAATGACCTAATTACCTCCCACAAAGGCCACTCCTTATCCAGTAAGCCAGATCACAAGGATGAAAGGAAGCCACACCCAGATCCCTTGTAGAATTTTTAGAAGCCATTTGGAGATAGCTTGGTCACATTTTTTTTTGGTTTAGTTTTGATTCATTTATTCTTTTGAAATCTTTGCTATGTTCACATTTTGCCCTGGACATAAGTACATTTTTGCCATTTTAGAGAAGACTTAATCCCAAACTGGGCGTGGTGGCGCACGCCTTTGATCCCAGCACTCAGGAGGCAGAGGCAGGCGGATTTCTGAGTTGGAGGCCAGCCTGGTCTACAAAGTGAGTTCCAGGACAGCCAGAGCTATACAGAGAAACCCTGTCTCGAAAAGACCAGAAAAAAAAAAATTAAACACTTCATCCTAACACAAGTTTTCCCCTTGTACCTGTATGAACTGCCATTCTCCTATGTGCAACATCTGTCTCCTCTATCCAGAGGCAGTCTTTTTCCCTCCAGAACAGTTCCTCCTTCCTCTTTCCCTTGCTCTCTTCCTTTCTCCCTCATGCCCTATCTGCTCTCTTTGTCTATTACTCTTTCCCCTCTCTTCCTCTGCAAACAAACAGCCTTTGTGTTGAGAATTTGGTCATAGGGGCTCTGAGCCAATACTTTTCCTAACAAGTTGCAGGCCAGGTAGGGCTACATAGTGGTGACAGAATAAAATAAATAAATATAGTATTTTCTTTGTCCTAATATTTTTTTCATTTATTTTGCAGCTGTATTTTTGTGATTTATATCTTTATTTATTTATTTATTTATGCAGAATATTTCAATATACAGGGTGTGATTTTGTTTCGATGCAGAATCCCACATAGCCAAAGCTAGCCTCAAATTCACTGTGTTGGTGAGGATGACTTGTAACTCCTTATCTTCCCCCCTCTACTTCCTAAATGAAGGAATTGCAGTTAACCTTAATGTTAGATTTTGGGGGTGCTAGAGATTGAACTTTAGGCTTTTTCATAGCAGATAAGAATGGAGGAAGTCTGAGGCCTTCAGTTAATAGTGCAGCTACTAAGCCTTCCTCAGCTACATTCTCAGCCAAAAGACAGCTTATTTTTATATTTGATCTTAGCCAAAAGGCCGAGAAGTGATGACAGCTTTTTTTATAAAGAAGAAATTACACATGCTTTAGAGGTGAAGAGCAAGGTCAAAATTAAGCTGGGGAGTAAGAGCTACACTTATCTGTAGATAAAAGATAAATATTTAATTTATCTTTATAATTAATTAATTATTTTTAACCAGAAATAATAATTACATTGGATTAATAAAGTGAGCAACTTCACCAGCCCCACATAGTTGGCTAAGTTTCCAGTACCAGACATGATTTCCCTCTTGTTGAATAAGCCTTAAATTCACTTAGGAATGCCTTTTCACAACAGATGAAGAACACTACAGAAAGCCATAAGTGACCAAAATGGAGAAAGAATGATTCCGTGTTGCCCAGCCCTAGCTAAGAATGAATGATGGTGCTTTGTGGGCCCTAACTGAGACATCCACAACACAACTCTAGCTCCTAAGGCTCAGGGACCATTCCTGTGAGGGGGCGGAAGGATTGTAAGAGGCAGAGGAACAGAAGCGTTCAACTCCAAGAAATGTCAGAGAAGCTACAGCCATGACGTTTCATCTTCATACTACCTGAATAAGCATGAACAGACACAGCCCCACCTAAGAGGGGAAACGTCATAGGGTCTCAGCACGAGACAAAGAACTATGCCCTACTAAGGAATGCGGAGAGCAGGAGAAAAAAAATCTTCCAGAGAAGGGTCCCTCTAATTGGTTATCCAGTCACACACACACACACACACACACACACACACACACACACACACACGTATAACAGTTAAAGGAAAAGAGGCTATGAATTTGAGAAAGAAAGTGGGGTTTGGATAAAGGAAACGGAAAGGGAGATAATATATTTAATTATAAAATAAAAAATATTTAAAATAATAATAAAATAAGGGGTTTTACACTTATCTGTGAATGGATGTGGGAACAACACTCTGCATATTGAACCTCATTATTGACTATTTAACTTGTGGTACATTAACACAACGGGGTACTACTCAGCTATCAAAACCAAGGAATTTATGAAATTCTTGGGCAAATGGATGTATCTGGAGGATATCATCCTTAGTGAGGTAACCCAGTTACAAAAGAAGTCATTAGATATGTACTCACTGATAAGTGGATATTAGCCCAGAAACTTAGAATACCCAAGATACAATTTGCAAAACACAAGAAAATCAAGAAGAGGAAAGACATGTGGATACTTCATTCCTCCTTAGAATGGGAAACAAAATACCCATGAAAGGAGTTACAGAGACAAAGTTTGGAGCTAAGATGAAAGGATGGACTATCCAGGGACTATCCCTCCTGGGGATTCATCCCATAATGAGCCACCAAATCCAGACACTATTGCATACGCCAGCAAGGCAAAAGGGCTTACATTCTATCCCAAGCTATGAAAAAATTGAATTTATTTATTATCATAAAACTTTAGTACTTTCTTATTATTTCCAAGCCTTAATTAATGGTTTGTCTGTTCCTACTGAACATATCTTAGAATTATCATTTCTTTTTTCTTTTTTTTTTATTTATTTTTTTTGGTTTTTCGAGACAGGGTTTCTCTGTGTAGCCCTGGCTGTTCTGGCACTCACTCTGTAGACCAGGCTGGCCTCAAGCTCAGAAATTTGCCTGCCTCTGCCTCTCAAATGCTGGGATTAAAGGCGTGCACAACCACACCCGGCTTATAATTATCATTTCTTATTCCTTCCTCATGAGAAAAACAAAGTAGAACTCTCATCAGACGAGAGCTATAAAGAGACTAGAAAGTCATTTTGATGATCTTGAATTTTCAAATGAATTGCTAAGGCCAGTGTTGAAATTCACAGACTGACCATCACGAAGAGCCACATGCTACTACTACATTTTTGAGTGAGTTAACTTCCTTGGCTGGATGGCCCAGTAACTGACAGAAACAAGGGAGGAAAGATTGCCTTTGGCTCACAGTTTCAGAGAGATTTCTCCAAGGAGGAAAAAAAAAAGCATAGCAGGACAGCCTAGTTGATCACAGTGAGTGTGTGCTGCTGAGGTTTGTCATATCATGGTGGACCCATCAGCAGAATGGAACCTGGAGACCCATGAGCAGAGTGGAACCTGGGGTCAGACATTGCCTTCAAAATTCCACCCCAAGTAACTACTTCCTGTAGGTAGATCCCACCTACTGAAAGTTCCATGGAATCACAAATCATGCCACCAGATGGGGAACAAGCTTTCAAAACATGTTATGAGGGACATTTCAGATCCAGATCACAATGCACAGTAACACACAGCTTATTTACCTAGTGGGACTCGGAGAGTGGCATCGGTTCAGCTCCAATCCTTATTTATTCTGATGAAACACCAAAGCTTCAAATAGGAATGGGATATACTGGTTAGATGGCTCCATAAGCACCTGTAACATTGATAAGCAGAACAAGTAATGGTTCTGGTGCCTTGCTGATAGATTCTTTTCTGTTGAAATATATATTTATTTGCCTCCGTTAAATAGAAAATAGGGAAACAAAAGTGTCCCACTAGGCTAGAAGTAAGAGTGGCCCCACCAGTGGCTCAGGTTCCAGCTGCCTACTTCCAGCTGCTCTGTCTTCACTGCATGCAGCCCCACCAGCTGTGAAAGCCTGGTCACCTGATGCTGTCACTAGTCTTGTGCTCCACATACTGGGACCTTTTGTTAAAGAAAGCATAAACTTTCTTCTTAAATTTTGGGCGTGTGCGCATGTTAACATTATCGTAATTTGATAACTCAAATTCAGGAGATTTAATCTCTGAGTATGCAATGCTAATCAAATTGAGAAGATAAGAAGCCTAGCAACGAGACCAAATGACGTATGCTTGTGACAGCTATAAAAAATGCTTGCCCTGCTATGAACCAGGAGCTACAAGCTTTTAAACACAGAATACTATTTAACCCTAGGGAACCTGTGTTGCTCTAGCTTTATCTCAAAAAACCTGAATGACTAGTTACTTTCAGACAATCCTGAAGTAGAGTGGATCCAACTCTTTACTTGTCTAATTCCAAATCTTAACATCTTGCCATCAGCTATTTCAAAGAAACAGAATCAGAAGGTTTTCATGCATGGCTTCAGAAACAACAGTTCCCCAGTCATTTCTGAAGCATGAGTGAAAGGGTGGAAATTAACTTTAAATTAGTGTAGAAGGTGAGTTTTGAATAGATTAGCTCAATATCTCTAGTGGTTACCTAACAAGCACATGAAAAGGATGGTGAAAGTCATCATTCTTGAATGCATATATATCACTGAGCATTTCATTCTTTCAAGTTGAGTAGCAGATTTTTGCAGGACAGTAGATTGTTCATTTGGAAGAATTCACCTTCTCTTCATCCCGAGTTTTCACTTGAATTCACAATGCTCTGATTGGAAGATCATATTTCATTCCTATGGCAACCAGCATTTCCCCTGTCCCCTCCCCTTTGAAAATCCAAAGGGACACCTTTTACTTCAGAATTAGAATATGCAGTAGAAACAGGTGACTCTATTTTTAAAGCATGTTTCTCTCCACAAATAGCCTCTTACCATTAGGTTAGAAGAAATATTATTCTCTCTCTCTCTTCCTCTTACTTTAAATTCTGCTCAAAATTATTGTTAACCCTCCACAACTACAAGTTCTACCTCTCTAGATTCAACCAACCATGGATTAAAAAATATTTGGGAAAAAAATGTACCTATACTGAATATGAATGGAAATTTTAATTGTCATCTTCTGCTGCCATATAGCTTATAATGTATATGCCTAGCCTATGCTATACAACAGCCATTTTCATCATGTTTGTACTGTGTTCGCATTATAAATAATCTGCAGATAATTTAAGTTGTCCGGGAGGAAGGGCATGGTTATGTGCAAACACCATGTTTTTTCATGTAGGGCATTTGAGCATCTATGGATTCTGCTGTCAATACTAGTTCCTGGAGACAATCCCTTGTAGAAAGCAAGGGACAGATGTATTTGCCATTGAGACAATTACCAACTGAACTGAAAGCTTGTCAGTGGAGCCTAGGCTTAAGGCTGCCCAGTCTCTGAAATGTATTTTCCTTTAGAATGAAATGGAAAAAGTCCCTTAACATTTTGGTTGGCTTTTATATATCTTGTGTAACAATCCATAGATGCCTATGGCTGATAGAGATGTCACATGCATTTTAAAAATAGCCAGGAGAAGAAAAATTCTACTTTATAAATAGAACTAAATGTAGTTCTTCGCTGTCTCCAACTCTCAGCGAGTGTGGCAGCTATAAGAACTGGCTCATCTAAGCATCAGAAGACTACAAAATGCTCTCTGGGATTGTAATGCCAAGAAATGTTAGGCAGAATGGGGTCATAGATGTAACTTTACATCATAGCTATGCCTATTAGTTCAGGAAGGCATCTCTCAGGCTTCTGGGACACCCTAGTGGCCAATCACCCACCATTCTTGATAGTGACCCCCAGCTAGCTATTGATAGATGCTTGATGTTTCACCCATCTTCCCACCCGCACCCTTGACAACTGTTAAGGAGAAGGCAATTCAGTGAGAAGGCACATGCTCCTCCCCACCCCCACCCCCCACTGCTAATACAATGGATGATCACCAGCCTGGCTAGTAGACAAAGTTACTTGATGTTGACCTTCTGAAACTTGTTTCTCTTGTATGAATTTCAGGGTCTTCTTCTGATTGTAATTAAAAATGTCTTTAAGACACCATGGTCTTGTTTGTAAAGCACCTGATCCAAAACCTAGCTCACCTTTTAATTTATTGTTTCTGTTTCCAACCTTCATTTGATAGGCCCTCCTCATTCCTCTTGTTATCATTCTTTCCCTAAGCTTCCATATGATGTGATTGTCACAGAAAGGTTCTCTCTCTACTGCCCCTGCTGGGGGAAACCCTGAGTTTTCATTATGCTCTTCAGACCTGCTCTGCTCTGGTTTAGTGGTTTCAGTCTCTATCTTGTAGTGTGACAACGTCAAGGCAGAAACATGCTTGGACTAAGAAAACACATGAGTTAAATCTCAGTTCATCTCTAATACATGCCGCCATTCTGTGACTGTCCTGTGGATAAACCAGAGGCCTCTCAGATCTTCATCTCTTCCTGAAAATTTGGAATGAATAGGATTTTTAAAAAGCAGTTAATACAGAAACCTGACAAGATATGGTAATAATTAACTTGCTTACTATGTAGAAAGCATACCTATAAAGCTTTCAAAATTGTCTTAGGAGGGAGATACTATTAATGAGTTTATTTTACAGATAAGGACTCCAGTGACTTCTTGCAACTTGTAAGAGGTGAGTCAGTGAGTGGTAGAGGTGGATCGACATGGATCTTTGCAACTTCTCTCAGGAATAGAGTCCAGAATGAAGGACACAGCATAACTTACAAGGCTGAGTTGTAAAAATTCCTTGCTGCTTGCTGTCTTACTTCTGCTTTGACGTTCCCACTCTGCTTTCAGGGAGTCTGGCCAAGACACACACACACACACACACACACACACACACACACACACACACACACACACAGAGAGAGAGAGAGAGAGAGAGAGAGAGAGAGAGAGCTATGAAGAAAGAAAACACCAGTGTCCTAGTGCCCAGATTTGATTGAATGCCCAAACAAAACCAGCGTCAACTTTTAATTTGGTCAAACATCTTGGAATTGGCTCTTCTGACCTGCGGTTAGGCCACCATGCCCAGCTGAAAGCCACACAGGAAGTCACAGTGAGTTCATGCTGAACTCCATTGACAGTGCTGATTATTTGTGAGAGAAGTTTCTGGTTATTGTTGCCTTAAATGCTTATGTTTTGAGGTTGTTTGTTTTGCCTCAATTACATGTCTGCCTTTATAAAGAGTTATCTTGGTCATGGCATCTCTTCACAGCAATAAAACGCCAACTAAGAAAGTATATAATAACCCCACTTCCATGTCCTGTTATATGAACTAACCCCTTCCCTGTTCAACTCTATACAATGAACATGCTGAACTCCCAGGGTGTTGAGGTTTCTCCAGACCTGATCCCAGCTCTCTTTGTTTCTGAGTATGCCTGTCCTGTGTTTATTCTCTTGGTACCCTAGTACCAAGAACTATTCCTGAAGCTATGTATGAATGTAGTATAAAACCTGGTCTTAAAAATAAAACAAACAAACAAACAAACAAACAAAATACCTCGTAGAATTGCAGAAACATGTAGGATCGCATCTCACATCTCAACATGGGCAAACAAAAGACTGGCTTGGGCTTTTCTGGCAAATCCTATCACAAAATCAAACCAGAACTCCTTTCTAAAGTAATACCCCATGCCCTAAAAACTCACACTAAGCCCAACTTCTTAGAGGCTCTACATAATCTCCAAGCATCACCATGGTAGGTCCTAAGCCCCCTGGGAGGCACAGCACTGCACTGACTTTGGGGCTATCACACTGTCTTCCTGAACTACATAGAGGGCCAAGTGTCATCATGAGCACAGAATCAGATAATAGCAGGACTGAAAATGCCGTGCTGCTCAGATGAAAGAATAGATTCAATTAGAGAAAGCCATCCACGGTTACTAATAGGGCTGATGTGAGTCATGAGCCCACTCGGGAAGAGCATCCAGCTCAGTGAAAATCTGTAGAGAGAAGAAGCTTACCAAATGACTTGAGATCTTGAAGCTAATTCCATAGAGTACATATGGGGTTGCTGGAGATGGACAGGTTTTCAGTGCTACCTCAGCAGGAGAACCTTAAGCTGATGAGATAATAAAAATACCTACACAAGAGAAAGAAGGTGGTGGCGCACGCCTTTAATCCCAGCACTTGGGAGGCAGAGGCAGGTGGATTTCTGAGTTTGAAGCCAGCCTGGTCTACAGAGTGAGTTCACAAAGTCCATACAAGTGAGTACAGAGAGACTCATGGGGCAGCCATGTGAAAGGTCTTGGAAGGAGTTTGCATAGTAAACCAAAGATGAACACAGAAAAGCAAAGAGACCATTATGCTGGAAATAAAATCACTAAACTTTCATTTTCTGGTGCCCTGCCATATCTTAAAAAAACAAAACAATACACACACACACACACACACACACACACACACAAACTTAAAAAGACTCAGGTTTACTCCAAATATTTCATATGCTAGATGGAACTCTTACTGGGAGGAATAAAAGATTAAGATGAGGCTCCAGATCTGCCAGGAAACATGTGCTTTAAAAGCTTTGACAGGTGAATGTCATTTCAGAGCAACAGTGGCCACAGCAAACCCTTGATCATTGAAAGACAAATGCCCTCAACCTGTGCATATGCTCTGGCAGTCTGTAACCCATGTAAAGTTGCCAAGTGACCATGGCTTTGACAGAGAATAACTAAACCCAAATCTTCCCTGAGAACAGCTGCTTTCCCTAGAGCAGTGGCTCTCAACCTTCCAACTGCTGAGACCCTTTAAGACAGTTTGGTGACCCCCAAACATAAATTACTTCATTGCTATTTCATAACTGTAGTCTTGCTACTGTTATGAATCATAATGTAAATGTCTGTGTTTTCCAACGGTCTTAGATGATCCCTAGGAAAGGGTTGTTTGGATCGAGCCCCACAGGCTGAGAACCATTTCCCTAAAGCATCAAAGGCAAACTCAGAAGCTAGTGGTATAGAGACATGTGCTGCCTCCCCGATGCTCTCCCATGCATCTCATTAGGAGCTCATGGTTCTCAGCATCACCAAAAGTTTCTTCAGTGGGCTGACCCGAGAATTCTACCACCACATGACATAAGTTCCATATCAAGTCATTTGTAAGGTCTCAACAGCTGATGTAGAAACCAGCTTTCAGGACAGAATAGCTTATACCCCATTGGAATATCCATAATAACTCTCCAAGGTTCTTATGGATATCTGTAACATGAACAAAAGTAGAAGTATTCAATGAGCTGGCTGTGCTCATTTTTTTGCAATGAGCCCCTCTTCTGGATTCACAAGTTCCGCAGAGAATTTCTGTTCACCCCTCTCCAGGCTTGGATGTGTTTTTATCTCTAAAACTCTGCACCTTCCAATTACTCTTTGAGACCTGTAGTGAGAATTTGGATCTTCAGGCATAACCCTTACCGTCAGTGATGCATGTCCATGAATGTCCGGGAGCATGGCTCTCTTGTTTCCGGCAAAGCAGTGGCCATGGATACAGTTTGGCTGATAGATTGCTTACTTTCACAAGGCATCTAATACTGAGATCTATTCTAGTGCCCTCAAATATACAAACCAACCTTCATAGAACAGATCCCCCACCCCAGAGCTGCCCAGAAGACAGAAGTGGAAAGCCCAAAGGTGGCATGGTGTGGGATGGGAGACATGTAATTAACTGGAAGCCATTGTCTTCCGAAAGGCTCCTGAGAACTAACTGTCAAAAGAGGGGAGTGGTCTCCTGATGCTTTATTACCCTCTGCTATGAAGGAGCACAGCAGACCTCTAAGGCTCTGCTGGGAAGGAAAGTGGCGTTGCCTGGGACTTGGTAACTGAAACTACACCCTTATGGCTTGCCTGCAGACTCTGTCCTGCTCTTCTGCCACATTCCAACTCCAGTGTCCTGGGGAACTTCCTGAATACAGCACTCACACACAAATCCTCCTCTTGAGGATTCTGAGGGGCTGGACTCATAATACGGCTTATGATCAGGAAAATTCAGAGCTCCATATTTCACCTATACAGTTTTTTTCATATGTAGTATTAATAAATACTTACATTTTTGTATTTCTATTATGCTAGTACTACACACACATTAATTCTTATTCATTTGTACAATCTAAGAGACTATCTGAAATACCACTTGAAGATTTGTATTTTCACAGATTAATCAAGAAAGTTGACACATTACACATGATAGGTATCTTTTTGCCATAGTTGCAGCAGGCATGTTCCCTTAAAAAGGCTCATGTGCTAAAGATTTGATCCCAGATGACAGCATTATTGGAAATCAGTGGTCCATCAGCAGATGAAGTTTAGTGGGTTCTTCCTGATAACTTGGAACATGCCCCTTGAGTAGCTCTCTCTCTCTCTCTCTCTCTCTCTCTCTCTCTCTCTCTCTCTCCCTCCCTCCTTCCCTCCCTTTGTTTCTCAGTCATGGTGTGAACTGATTGACCCACCATGTTCTCCTGACTACCATATTGTTGGTCATAGGCTCAAAGCCACAGGTTAACCAAGCATGGGCAGAGAAGTCTAAAACGGTCAGCCCAGGTCACTTTCTTTTCTTTATAAGCTGATTATCTCGGGGATTTGCTACAGTAAGAGAAATCTGATTATAGGCATTTTTTTCTAAGAAGCTTCATTTTTTAAATAAAAACTATTTATTGAAGGAATGAGTGAGTACTCGTATGTCTACCCTTTGCTATTCTTGGAAAATGGCCACCCAAAGGCTGCAGATTCAGTTTTGTCTATATTATTACTTTTCTTTCCAAGAGTTGGGAATCTTTACTACTTTATGTTTGTGTGAGGAGACCACAGTGTCTGGATCACATTATTTCTCACAGACCTATCCTTTATAAAGCCCACTGTCACCCTTTCATCGACTATCAGTGGAGCATTCGCATTCCTTGCTTCCCTCTACAGTTACTGCGGGAATTCAACTCTGGAGAACTTTTACCAACCACTGAAGGATCCTGAAACATAATTTGTAAAAGGAGGCAGGATACTTAACTCTTTCTCTCACACAGTTGTAGGAAAATGACTGGGTGTCTTAGTAATGCCTATGGGTGAATGACTAAAGGCAGTAAGGTACAAATTCTTGGATCCCCTCATATTTCAACCCTTACTTTGGGTTCTGAGGATATTTGGTATATTTTTAATGCACAGATGTTATCTTTTTTGGTCCTCAATTTGTGCCATCTTTGGAACCAAGACGGTTTTCAATAATAGTAAGTGTGTGTGTGTGTGTGTGTGTGTGTGTGTGTGTGTGTGTGTGTGAAGAATCTCAATTAACCAAACACTCATCCATCTCTTCACCTTCACATGAGCTCTCTGTCCACACAGAGGGTTAGAATGAGTCTTTTGAATAGGTAGACTATATCAGTTCCTACAAAGACATTCATAATCTTACTTAATATTTTTTTCTTTTCAATTACCCTTCAATTTCAATCCAACTAAATCTATATTATAGAACTGATTTTATGTCTTCAGTATATAATCATGTCTCTCCCTAGGCCCACGGGAGAATGCATAGCATTACTCCAGGTCCCTGGTACTTAACAGTAAGAGCCATTCATCACCTAATGGCTGAATAAACTAACATATGCAGATCCGAAATCAAAGAGTCTCAAAATCAATTTTCTCTAAACTCTCCAAATCATGATCAAGTGAAGGATAAAAAAGAAAGCTTAGAGAAACCGACAGCTAACCTTCTTAATTTGATAAATTTACTGTAATCGAAGACTTAACTTCAATTGACTCCATATCTTGTGTCTCATTTATGTAATAATTAAGTGCCTATATATCATTTCTGCTCAAGCAGCCGTCTGGCACATCATTTATAAGAGTAAAGATGCTGCTAGATTGTTCTGGCCCACAGAGAAAAGTCACTGGAGCATAGAAGCATACACGTGTAAGGAGAATGTAAGGAACCAGGATGAGTCCATCAAAACAGACCATCTGCTTCTCAGACCAACAGAGAAAATCCAACACAGAAAACATTAAAATGAAGGAAGATGCATAGACATAACAAATGGCTATAAAGCTATGTTCAATATGAAGTGAGAAGGCTCTCACTTGCCATATAGAAATTTTACCAATTGTAAAAAAATAAAAGTCACACAGACTACATTCTCTGACAGTCTTGTGACTTTGTGGTTAAGATTGAATCATTTTAAATGATAACAGTTTAAAATTTGGAAGAGAACAAATTTGGAAGGCACCAACTAGAGTGCATTATCAACCTTTATCAAACTGCTTAACATAGTTCAAGACCCACTCATTGGGCATGTATAAGTGAAAACTTGCCATGAGTGCAGCTAGATGTATTTTCCATTTTCCTCAAGTTTAAGGAAGAAGGCAATATAGACAAATCAGCAATAAGAGCACTCTCACATTTCAGGTACCATAAGATGCCATTGATACAAGGAACAATAGAATCTGGGCAGACGAGAATAGAGTTGGCCCAAGCATTGTCAAAATGGGATGTTATTAGGTATTTAGCAATGTGCATGACTGAATCATCTGCAGGATTAGAGATTTATTGTTTATTGTTTTATTGTTGCTATTTATTTTATTTTTCAATCGGGGAGAGGTTGTTGGGAATATTGCAAGGATGAAGGAAAGGATGAAACATTTTCCAGGAAACAAATATTCAGAGGTATAGTGATTTGAGTATTTTATGGGCAGAGAGCTTTGTTCACACAGCTTTCTCAAAAAGACAAATGATGGCTTACTTGGTCTGCCTAATATGGACATAGAATTAGAAATATATAAACAACCTCACACCTCCATTTATCTTTTTAAATTGATACCTGACGTGCAACTCTACAAACTTACAGTTCTGTGTGAAGAAGGCATATGGAAGTAAATCATTCTGTATGTCCTTGTTTATTAAGAATCAACAAGAGGAATTCCACCGTCATAAAAGTACAAATGGTTCAGAGGAATCACCTCGTTGCACAGTGGTCTGGGGAACAATCTGAGTACAGTAATTCACTGCACAGATGCCAGAGGCAGACTGTGTGGGTTCAGTTCTGTCTGGTTGCTTTTGGCTGTATAAATAACCAAAGGAACAAGAGATGGGAAAATGAGCACAGCCCCTTTCTGCTACTGCCATAGGAGAGGAGCAAGTCTGCTTGACAGATGATTTTGCAATATCAAGATACAATTGAGCCTCTGATTGATGTCTACAGATCTAACTAATATCTACGGATATAACTACGATGTTTCCTGGCTTACTGTCTTCATACATTTTAAAGTCATTTTCAAAAGTGAGTTAAAACTTTAGGAAAGCTTAGTAAAAATTTACAATAAAGTATAGAGCTTGAAAGAAAAAAAAATCTTTTAAATGTATTGAACTGAACCCTCTGGAAGCCACCAGAAAAATATTTTCTGGTAGAATATTTCCTTTCTATTGTGAGATGCAGAATTCTTCACACCTTCTTCCTTCTCATTTTCTTGCCTCTCAAGTTCACCACTGTACTGACTTCTCTCAACACAGTTTGGGCAGCACCGGGGATTTATAAATAGAATCAAACACCGAGATCTTGTGTCTCTGACTAATTTCACTCAGCATTACATCTAGAAGACATTTATGTGGTATTCTATCGGGGGGGGGGCTGATTTTGATTGATGTATATAACTACATTGTATGGAAAAGGCACAGGTTGTTTCTGTGGTATAGAGTCGATGAATGCCTGTGTTGTTCCCAGTTTGGAACAATTATGAATAAAGCGAATCTAGCCACCCTTGAGCAGGTGGTTGGTGTGTTTGGGAATACAGGTCTTCCTTTCTGCTGAGTAGGATTTCTGAGTCACAGGAAATGTCTAGCTTTAAAAGGTACAGAAAAACTGCATCATCAGTAAACCAGTGGCTTCACTTGTGCACATGCTGGGAGGTGGGTGGAAGGGCTTCCTTGTTGTTTCCACCCTCACAAACACGATGCATCATCAGATTTTGGATGTCAGCCTTTCTGGTAGGTGTGTGATAACATTGCATTGTTATTGTAACTTCAATTTTTTTTTAATAATCTTTCAGTATTGAGGGTAGGAGGGACTATGTGGATATTTTATTTTGTGAAATCAATTCAAGCCTTTTGCTCATTATTCAACTTTTTTTTAAAAAAATTGATCTGGAAGAACCTGGAAGGTGATCCTGCGGATAAAGCGCTTGCTACACAAACATGAGGACCTAAGTTCAGATTCCTAGAACATACAAAAAAGCCAGTTATGTGCTTCTAGCTCCAATGCCATAGAGCAGAGACTGGCACCCTAAGATCACTGACCAGCCAATCTAGCCAAATTTATGAGCTTCAGGTTAGTAAGAGTGTTTGCCTGGGAAAAGTAAGGTGGAGAGACATAGAAGAAAGCATGCAGCACTGACTTCTGGCACCTATATGTGCACACATGAGTGCATGAACTCACACTTACACTTACACATACACACCACACATACAAGCACACAACCTTACACATATACCCACAAAACAACAATATGTATTTGCAATAGCTTTAAAAGGAAATTCCAGACCTTAGACCTTGTTTCATTTAAATATTGCTAAGACCTATTCCTAGGAATTATCATTTTTCTTCTCAAATAAGATCCTAGCATAGTTTTTAATGAGATCTAGTTTATAAAAATTTTTATAATTTATGTTTTTGTGTCCTTTAAAACAAGTTTTTCTATCTTGGTGTCATGAAAAATATTGTTTTTTTCCTCCTACTTTTAAATTTCAGTTGCTTTAGATCACCATCTAAGCTACCTCTCAATGTGATTTTTTTTTATGAATAATGAATAACGAAAAGTAGCATGAGGGAGAAAGATAGAACTTGTTTGTTGTTTGTTTAAAGACAGACTGTTTCTGGTACATTCAGTGTTAGCTGTCCTGGAACTCATTTTGTAGACCAGGCTGGCCTCGAACTCACACAGATTTTCCTACTTCTGCCTCCCAAGTTCTGAGATTAAAGGTATGTGCCACCATGGTCAGCAAAAGATAAAGATTTTAAAAGTTCACTCTTGATGGTCAGCTAGGTGGCTCAGAGGTCTTGCCAGGAAGTCTGATAACCTGGGTTTGACTCCCCAGACACAGATGAAGGCAAAAACTGAGTTTCCTTCTGTCAGATATAAACATATGCACCCCAACAAATATATCACACACATAATAATAATAATAATAATAATAATAATAATAATAATAATAATAATAATAATAGTTTCATCTTAAAGTTCACTTTAAAACAGATTTTCAGATCCCCACTAAATTTGGTATCTTAAACTACTTCATTCAAAAAGTTTGTTTGTTTTTTTTTTTACTTTCACAATTCTATTCTTAGTCATAGGTAGATTCTAGATTTTATACAGTACTTCTCTGTATCTATTCAGTAACTTCTTTGTATCTGTACCATTTTTCTCTTATTCAGTTTTAACAAATTATATCTTTGATTTTCAAATATTAAAAGTCTCACAAGAGAGAAGTACCAATCATCTTTCCCTGTTCTCGTACTTGATACTTCTGTGGTCAGGTATGGAGGGCCTTTTCCCCAGATGACTAATATTCCAATGAAGCGTTTCTTCATTTGCTCCGAAGTTTACCAAATGATCACGCACTCCAAAAGCTAAGGACTAAGTCTCACCTATGCTGCCTCTGACTCAGATGATAGTTGCAGGCAGTAGGATTGCATGCTAGTAATAACTTCCCTCTGGCTTGGCTACAAATCAGAAGCATCCATGATGACTTCTTGATCTAACAGCATGCTTACTTTTGCAGGTTAATTACAAAGAATGATTTTTAAAAGATGCATTTATTTTATGTGTATGTGTGGTTTTCCTGTGTGTGTGAGGGAGAGTCTGTGTGTGTGTGTGCGTGTGTGTGCATGTGTGTGTGTGTGTGTGTGTGTGTGTGTGTGTGTGTTGTTGGAGATGGGTCCTTAATTTACATCATCCTCAGAGACTGAAGAAATCCACAGAGGTATGTCTGGTCAGCCAATCAAAACAGGAGCTCATAGATAACAAGCTGGAACAGGACTGAAAGCCCAGGGTGAACTGTAGAAGTAGGTGTGTTTGCTAAGAGCTAAGATGTTCATATTGGCTTTCTGACAGTCTTGTGGAAAGAACCAAATGAATAATTCTGAAGGTAACCCCAGTGTGAAGATAGCCACACAATTCGTCCTGGGGAGAAGCACAGTTGGTTCAGTCATCAAGGACCTGACAGATGCAGAGTGAGGCTCTTATAAATACTTTTATTGCTCTAGATTACGAGGTGCAAAACACAGAAGGCTTGTGAAATAGGATAGTATATTATAACAAGCTCACTCAGGTACTAGAGCCAATCACACCAACAGTTTCAGTCCCAGCTCCTGCCACCTTGTGTGCAGTATGTAGCTGTCCTCTACTTGGAACAAAAGGAGTTTATATTTATGTCAGGGATGATAATCACGTTTATAGTATTGTTTCACAGCTGCATAAAAGTTAATTGCACTGTCTCAGCCTTGGGTAATTTATTTCCAACCTTCTCTTAATAGGATCCACAATAGTCCTGCGCAGCAGCTCACAGTGTATGATGAAGGGTCATTTCACAGGTTGGGTGTTGCTAACTGAATCTTGGCTAACAAACGGTACATAGTACCTGAGATGCCCTCACTAATCATCTGAATGTCTAAAGATGAGATATGAACCTCAAGGAAGTTTAGGAGATTTCTATAACTAGAAAGTTGGCAGAAGTTGACCATTCTGCTGAATGTCAGAATCTTCCTTATGGACAGGGTGTTAAAAACTTATTATGCCCACAGTTAAGAAAAATACCCATTGTGTTGGATATTAGATGTCATAAATGCCATTTTTGGTCACACTTTCCTGGCCCAACAAAAAATATTTCTTAATACTCATCTATAAGGAGTACCATGTGGGGATTAACATGATTTCACTTTGCCATAGAATTCATAATAACATCACCTCTATCCAGACTGTATTTCATAATAAAAGGAATGTAGCAACAGTCTTGTGCCCACAAGATATACCTTATTATGAGCAAAACTTCCAGAAGCAGCTTGTTCCATGGGGCAGTAGGGGTCTTGCTGAAGACTTGGTAACAGTGCTAGTTGGCAGACAATACCTTCCAATACTGAAACCAGTAAATTGACTTAAAATAATCTTTGGCATTGTCTCCGCCCACAGCCAGAAAACATGGATCTCAGAATTGAGGTGCAAGGATGAGAATCTCACAATTAAGTCTTCCTTCCTGTTTTGTAATGATGACCTCAAGAAACTTAAAGGTTTCTGTACTTAGCAAAGAAGTATCTCTACCAGGTAGCAGAGATAGATCATGGTTAATTGGAAACTGAAATTCCCATGATACCGAACCGGTCAGTAGTCAGAGAAGAGCAACACTATGCTCCCTGTCTCTGGTGAGCAATATATTTATAAGTGGGGAAATGGAAACAGACCGGCTCTACACACTGGGCATGAGGAAGTCTGTCTCTTCTGTCCAGCAGGCTCAATGAATGCCTCTCAGGACTCCCTTGCCCAACAGACCTCAGTAGTGAAATGCCATGAGGATAAAGTAAAGAGAAGCATAAAGAGCTCAGTGAGTAGAGAAGTGAGGTCTGAACAATTTTATCAGGTAGAGAAACCCATCTAACTGAGGGACAGGCAAGGAAAACATAGGATTAGTCAATGGAACACACAAGACTCAGTAATTAGACAGTATGATCAACTGTCCAGCTGAAGAGCATGGCAGCCATGTGGTACATACATTCCCTCCCTCATTGTCTTTTAGTGTCTTAGTGTAGAACACCAATCATGGCTAGAATTCTAGATTTGAGGCATAGGTACAAATGGATTTCTAGCCTCTCCATTGGCGTAGCAGCTGGCAGGGCTTCACATATCCTCAGTGGTCAATGCAAAAACATTTTCCCTCAGGTTAAGGTAAAAGTGAGTGCTGAAAGGAAATGATCTGGCCAGTGACAGACACACCCATGATGTTTGCTCTTCTATCTGATCCCTGTCTTTTCCCAGCTGCTGCTCACAAATGATGACAGCAGGCTCCTTTGACTTTAGGTTTGGCTTCTTATTTGTTTTAGTCACAGGAAGCTGTGGCAGGACAGAGGAGTGAGAGAGCTGAGGGTCATGTAGAAGGTGCTGTTTCCCCGCTATACTGTTGGCTTGGATGCACTGGTTTGTCTGCACCCCAGTGGTCTCTGCTACATCCCATCTTTCTGTAGGATCCCACTTTCATTCACAGATAGCCACTCTTCCTCCTTCCCATCCTTTAGGCAGGTGGTGCTGACAGGCTCTCCTATGACTAGACTCAGGTTGCTGCCTTCCTTCTTGTGGACCTTCCTTGTCCTTTTTGCTAGGATTCTTGACAGGCACAGATGTGTGTCCTCCTACCCATATGGCTGGGGAACTAGCTTTCTTCTTTACTTCCTTTCCCAGCATACAGGAAAAAAATCTTTTCCTTCAGTTTAATATTTACAGAAGATGAGAGGTACAGTTACATTTCATGCTTTTAGCCTAGCAAGAAATAGAAACAGAAACAAACCCCACAGGCAGGAAATTATAAGTAGCTCGCCTATCTACTTGGAAAAAGGTATGACGGGTAGGAGGATTCAAGATGAATTAACACCTTAAAATGTACTCCACTAGAGATTTTCTTGGCTTGCTATCTGCCTGCTTCTAAGCTCGGCATGGATGCTCTGCCTCCACTCAGCTTCTCAGCCATGGGACAGTTGGCAGCAAAGACCCAATCAAAGGAAGGCAGATGCACTTCATTTCCAGGGTCAACTTCAACTGATTGGCTTTTAAAGCAGGGTATTTGCAAAGAGTCTGAGGCCTTATGCCAGCTCATTGGAAATCATGTTATAATCAATTGGTGACTTACCAGGGGAGGTGACCAGAGGAACAGCAGCCAAGAACTGAGTATTTATTAGTCTCAGTATAATCTCACCTGGCACAGTTATTGTCTTTGGACAGTTAACCCTCATGTGTGTACAGAAGACAAATTCTCTCACTGGGAGAGGCTAAATTGGGAGGCCAAGTCAAGAACACATGGCCTTTAAATTCCAACGTTACTCTATATATAAGAGAATATTCTCTCTCATAGCAAGTTCCTGCTAATGTTAATGACTATACTATTTACAAGGATTTACACTTTGTCTTAGAAATGAATAATATACTTCCCCATTTCATGATAATTGAACAACAGAATTGCAGTGCCAAATAATGAGTTGCTTTGACCCACCTGAAGTACAAGATAGCTATGTCTTCACTATCTTTCAGGTTGTGTTTGCATAAAATCTGCTTCTCCACTGAATGTCAAGTTCAACGGCAATGCTTACATTTTGATTGTGTCCAGCTCTACTTTAGTTTCTGACCCTATTCTTGAATGAGAGAAGGATCCAGCAACCTTATCCAGCCATTGGTTGGGACTCAATCTGAGTAGCATGAGTATCCCTGAGCAGCAATACTGCTTTACCAATTGAAACAGGACCTTGGTTTTTGTCTGCTGTGATTCCTGGTAACAGCTTCTGTCTTAGGGTTTCCATTGCTATGAAAAGACACCATGACCAAGGCAACACTTATAAGAGACAACATTGAATTGGGACTAGCATACAGTTTCAGAGGTTCAGTCCACTAATATCATGGCAGGAAGCATAGCAGTATCCAGGCAGATGCGGTGCTTAGAATATTGATCTGACTGCAGCCAGGAGAAACTGACTTATGGGCAGCTAGAAGAAGGGTCTCAAAGCCCACCCCAGTAGTGACACACTTCCTCCAACAAAGCTACACCTCCTAGTAATGCCACTCCCTGGACCAAGCATATTCCAAATCACCACAATCACATTTCTCTAGAACTATGGGGAAGAGACCATCCCCTTCTCTCACTTAAAGAACAAGCCTTGTTATATACCTCAGACATCCTCTCAGATGACAACTGCCCATCATAAGTCTCTTCCTCTCCATTTTCTTTACCTTCAGGGAGACCCCCCCACTGCATTATTTTAGCCATTATATACCTGCATAGATGGCTTATAACTGAACTTTGGTTTTATGTTCGTCTCTGCTTCTCATTAGAGTAAACATCATTGACCTCTGAGAAAATCTGGGTGAGTCCTAGCACGGAGGAACATTTTGCTCTCAACTCCCACCTCTGCACTGCTTTTGTTTAATTCTGAAGATTTGAATAGACTAGAACTTCAGAAGAGGACCTTGTCTGTTGCTAGCATGTCACAGAAGTAAGCTACCCTGGAAAGATAGGGACATTGCTGAACTGGGAGGACACATGCAGAGTGATAGTTTCTGACCTCATCTCCTCGAAGTCAGAAATCCAGATTGTGTACTTCTTTGAATATTGAGAACATTGTCAATGAATTTATGGAGTTTTGAACTCTAATTTGAATGTTGCTTAGTTTGTGGTTTCATTTAAAGGTGAAATAATGGAAGATACTTTTCCAGCCACCTGGAGCTCACTGATTCTGCTAGATTGGTTGGTCAGAGAGCTCCAGAGAAACTCCTGTTTTCTGCTCCCCTCCCGGACATTTGCATTATAAACACACACAGCCATGTCAACATTTTGTCATGGGTGCTGAATCTTGAACTTGGGTCCTCCTGCTTGCGCAGCTCTTAATTAACTGAGCCCCTGCAGCTCCCTAAAGTTCCTCTTCCTACACTGCAGCTTAGAAACCTTACAAAGTACTTGAAGAGTTAACATGCAGCAGATGCTGAATATCATTGTACACAAAAGAATGTATTAGAAAAAGGGATGAAGGTATCTCTGGCTGAGTATCATTGAACATTAATTTACAATAAAACTTTATTTCAAGCTACAATTATTCCCTAAGAAATGAGATGAAAAGAGACTAAATTAGTCACAAGTCAGATGATTCTAAATCTTTAATCACCACCCTCGCGCTTGTTAATTGAATCTTCAATGCACATTGGCTTTGCTCCCTGAGGTACCTTAATGCAAATATAAAATAAGCAGGTCTTTTTAAGATGAGAGATTCCACATATTTGAGACGATGAATGTCTATAAATTGCAGCAAAAGTTAGAATGTGACATCTAAATGGCAGAGTAAACCTTGTAGTAGAGGTAATAACATTACTCACTGAATACATTCTATCTCAAATTGTATGTGTCTGTGTTGCTACAGGATTCCCAGTGCCAGTCAAGGAGTATGATTGTCAATAATCTTAAACTATATTGGAAGGTAAGCCTGACATCACAGGGCAATGCCTCTGCATGAGCACCAATCAGTTTTGTCATGCTAATTGAGTTGCATTGGAAGTCAACAGATTTGGTCATTAAGACCATCAAAATAAGCAGATGTTCTCATTAATTGCTTGGCAATTGATCTGAGTTTTTATGATGCAGTTGATTCATTGCTACATCCTGATTTGGCTTCCAAGGTTTCCAGCCTCAACCATGAGTAAAGTGTTCTGTGTGTATGAAAAATGCCCCTAAGCTCTTTCCAGTTTCTGAGTCCTGAATTTCATCTTTTAATATCCAGAAATAAGGAGAATGTGGAAAAAGCTAAGCTTGAGCACAAATAGGCCAAATTGTATTAAGATGGTAAGTATTTTTTTTTTGACACCTTGTCAATGAATATTAATCTGAAGTGAACATGAATTGGCAATCTCCATCTTTAAAGTTTAAAATAGTGTTTGTTCAAAAGCTATAACCTGTAACATTCTGAGTGAATCACTAGTCCATATTAATGGACACCTGAAGACATTCTGTTTTATCATACTGCTGTTATGATGGAAACAGTCTGTGATATGTATGAAATCTTTAAAAATTATGCTTCAACTCTCTCCTTCATCCTAGCAAGATGTCCAAAGGAATGAAGGCCAAAAGGAAGAAGGTGGCCCAACCCCCACCATCATGAAGAAACAGGAGGCAAAAAAAAAAAAAAAAAAAAAAAAAAAGGTCAGTCTTTGGCATTGGGCAGGACAACCAGCCCAAAAGAGATCTCACACTCTTTGTCAAATGGCCCCACTACACCGGGCTGCAGTGACAAAGGGTCATCCTCTATAAGCAGCTCAAAGTATCTTCTGCCACTAACCAGTTCTCCCAGTCCCTGGATTGGCAAACAGCTACCCCGATGCTTAAGATTGCCCACAAGTACAGACTAGTGACAAACCAGGAAAAGAAGCAAAGGCTACTGGACTGTGCTTAGAAGAAAGGTGCTGACAAAAAGGACATCCCATCTAAGAGACCACCTTTCCTCTAAGCAGGGGTCAATAGAGTCACCATCTTGGTGAAGAACAAAAAGGCTCAGCTGGTGGTGATTGCCTGTGATGTAGACCCCATTAAGCTGGTGGCTTTCCTACCTGCCCTGTGTTAAAAGATGGGGTGGGGGTGAATCTCCTACTGCATCATTAAGGGAAAGATCAGGCTGGGGTGCCTGGACCACAGGAAGATGTTCTCACCACTGTTGCCTTCACACAGATTAACTCAGAAGACAGGGGTTCTCTGGCTAAGCTGGTGGAAGCTATTACAATGTAATTGGTGGGCCAATTACAATGACAGATGTGATGAGATCTGCTTCCACTGCAGAGGCAGTGTCCTGTGTCCTAAGTCTGTGGCTCACATTGCCAATCTGGAAAAGCCAAAGGGTAAGAACTCTTAACACTAAACTGGGGTTAAATGTACACTGTTAAGTTTCTGCCATAAATATAGATACAAAATTGTCTTCCTAAAAAATACAGTTTAAGATATATATTTGTGTGTGTAGGTGTGTACACATGTGTGTGAAGGTATAAAAACATGTAGATTTTATGCATGCCTGGGGAAGACTTTAGGCACTATCATTCTTCAGACACCTTGTTTCTGTTTTATTTTTGAGACAGGACTGGCCTATAACAAATAGAGTAGCCTGGAGACTGGTTTGTCTGTGAGCACCAGGTATTTACCTGTTTCTGTCTCCCATTGCAGGGATTACAAGAGCAGGCACCATGCCCAGCTTTTTCCTTTCTTTTCATTTTCCACCTATCTATGGTCTATCTATCATCTATCTATCATCTATCTATCTATCTATCTATCTATCTATCTATCTATCTACTTCCCCCCCACACATCTCTCTCTCTCTCTCTCTCTCTCTCTCTCTCTCTCTCTCTCTCTCTGACTTAGGATCTCTTTATATAGTCCCAACTGTCCTAAAATTCAACAGGCTGGCCTTGAATATCTGTGTCTAAAGTGTTGGAATTAAAGAGTTGTGTCACCACATGTAGTCCAACTTGCTTTCTTTAATATGGGTTCTGGAAACCGAACTTGGGTTCAGATATGTGCCTCATATGCATTTCACTGACTGAACTATCTTCTCAACCCTCAAGATGCCATTCTTTTCTATTACAATGAAGAATCCCTGAAATATTCATCCTGGTTAAAAGGAAACCTATGTTTTTAGAGTTCATAATTATTTTTTATCATTTTTAGTATTTTTAGTATCTGAGAATTGTGTACATGTTTTTATCATAATATTCCCTTCCCAAAACACTTCCCAAACCTACCCCTTCCTTCCCCATCCCACTTGTGTTCATTTTTTTGTTCAGTCAAGACCACCTATTCTTGTGTAGCCCAAATATTCTTGAATGTGTAGCCTTCCACTGGAGCATAGTAACCTTACCTAGGGTTACACTCTAAAAAACCAGATTCTCTCTCTCCATGGAACTGGCCATTAACAATAGCCCTTTGGTTAGGGGTAGGAGTTCATGGCCAGCTCCCTTTACAAGACTAGGATTTGTTTTGCATGCTGTCACACTGCTATGAGTCCACATGTGGAGACATCCTGCTATAACCAGAAGGCATTGTTTCCTTGTCGTAATCCATGACCTATGGCTCTTAAAGTTTCTGCTATTCTTTTACAATGACCCAAAAACCTTGGGAAAGAGAAATGGCGTATATTAATTCCTTTTAGGATACTATGTAGGATACTCTATAGTATCTTAGTCTCTGAACCTTGGTCAGGTGTGAGTTTCTGTGATTATCACAATCTGCTAAAAATAGAAGCCTCCTAGGTGATAGTTGTGAAATTCTTTAATCTATGGGTATAACAGTAAGTAATTAAGAGTTAGTTTAATAGTATGTATATTTAGCAGAATAATAGTAATGGTCTTCTTCTGGAGCCTATGGCCTATCCAGCCATAAGTTTTCAGCCCAAAAACAGTGCCAGATATATGTGGAGCAGGATTTAAATCCAACCTAAAAATGGTTGGTTACTCTCATGATGTTCATGACACTATTGCACCAGTAGCCAAGTCTTCTCAGGGGAATTATTATTTTAGCTCCTGGCATTCACAGATGTACAAGGCCAAAGTTTACTTTTCTCCTCCAGTAATATACATATCATCTTCTAGCACTAGAAAGCTAACCAGTAGGGATGAAGCTTTCAGTTAGCACTACCTTGATTTCTGCATGTTCTATAATTAACGTTGTGATGTGTTCAGAAATGGGGTCTTACTATCAAGTTCTGGAGTAAAACCAAGAACATTGGCAGTAGCCTATAATGATTGGTGTCTATAGCTAATGACTCCAAAAGAAGTAAAGAGATAAAGTGGAATTAATCTATAATAAAGAGCAATGCTCCTACTAGACACAATAGGCCAACAAACAAGTACATTATTTTTTAAGAATTATGTGTTTGTGTATGTGTCTAGATGCAAGTGAGTCCAATGCTTGAGGAGGGTAGATAAAGGCATCAGATTCCTTGAAATTGAGTTGGTCATGCACTGCCTAATGTAGGTTCTAGGAATTGAATTTTTCTCAGAGGAGCAGTGTGAGAGTATGAGAATATAAGCAGTTAATCACTGAGTCAAGTCTCCAGCACTTACATAAGTAATTTTTAGAGGAGTAAATATCACTCTCTCTGTCTCTGTCTCTCTCTCTGTCTCTGTCTCTCTCTCTCTCTGTGTGTGTGTATATGAGAGAGAGAGAGAGAGAGAGAGAGAGACTGTAGAGACTGTATTTCATATATGCTAGGCAAGCGCTTTATCTCTGAGGTACCTCTCCTAGTTCAGCCAATTTTTGCCTTAATATATAAGAAAATGTTAAAGCTAAAAATATGGTGATCTCAGGTCATACACTAGACAAACATGTTAATAACTTGTTTAACAAAATTAGTAAAGAGGAAGAAAGATGTCTCCATGAGTAAAGTTGTTTGCTGCCAAAACTGATGGCTTAAGTTTAACCTCACACAGTGGGAGGAGAATGTAGACTCTCACAAGTTGTCCTCTCTCTACATGCACGCTGCGCTATCCCCACTAAGCAAACAAATAAAATTTAATACAAATTTTTAGAGTTAAGAATAAAGTAGAACATGGTTCCTTAGTATGCTTAACTCTTCTGCTATTTGTTCAATAGAACATTGTTAATATCCTCCAATACTGTGATCTAAAACTCAACAGCACTAAGAAATGTTGGCCCAGGTCTAGCTGTGTACTGTGTCAGACCCTTATTTTACAAAATCCTTGTGTTATTTGTATATACACTAAAATATGTGAGGCATTAAATCAAAATCTAAAAATAAATTAAAAATAGTATTGACTCTCAATTAATGCTCTAGGAATGAAAGTGGATCAGGATAGCATGTGCTTATGATACAAATATCAAAAAATATGCAAAGCATTGTAGGAGCTTTGAGTAGAAAGTATACAGCTTTGTGAAGATGATTCACTGAATAGGTAGTAATTAAAGCTGTATCTTGGGAACTAAGTTAAGAAGAATGAAAGGTCCTGGCAGAAGTTTGTGATGCTTAGGAATGATACCCTCTCTGTGATGGTGTGACTATTATAACCAAGAAGTTGTTCTGGGGGAAAAAAAAAAGGTAGGGTAGAAGTCACTGGGGACCTAATGATAGAGAATGACCTCCCCCATCAGGACAGTGAGGGAACAGAAGAGCTTTATCTAAAGGGCATGATGTGATCACACTTCTGCTTCAAATAATTGTGTGCTTCAGACAAAGGGACACACAGGGGATTGTCACTTGCATTCTAGACAACTCAATAGAAAGAAGGGTACAGAAAGATGAGAGAAAGTATGATCTTCAAAGTCCAAAGACCCTTGTAATTCAGAACTCCAAAGTAATGAATTCCAAATGGGTTTCGAGAGTTTACAATTTCTAAATATCCACAAAGAATTCCCTTTATGTCACATTCATGTACTTCCTTGGAGTACTTCCAAGCTCTTAGATGATAGTTGGTGTTGACCATTTTAAAAGAGGATTGATTTTCTATGAAGATCATCTTCACTATTTCTCAGTCTGGTTCCAGGATGCTACATGTACATGGGCAGAATCAATGCAGTCTCTGGTGGACCTTTTCCTCCCCACTAGGCAGAATATTGACTGTTAATCTAATAACCAAGCAAGAAAAAATCCTACTAAGTTTCAACAACTTTAAAAAAGATAAACAATAAAAATGAGCAATGCAAAATTTGAACAACACTAATTCTTGTTGGCTTTGGCTTTTCTTCTCAGAGGTTAATTAATTAGTTTGCAAGCTAGCATACCTTGCATGTGTTGTTTGTATAAGCTCTGAACAAAGCTATAGATGCTGATATAATAAGCTGTGCAGTGTGGTGTTGACCTGTAATGAAGTGGAATTATGAGATCGCATGTATACATCCACTCCTAGGGACACATACAGGTACACAGGAGCCAGGGCAGATTGGGTTCAAATCCTGATCCTGTCACTTACTATGTGAGCTTCAACTAATTTTAAGTTTTCTAAATCTTGGCTTCTTAAGGTCAGTAATATCGGGAATGTTAGAAGAGTAGTATTTACCTCATTGGATCATGTATTGATTTGGTCAAAATGTATAAAACACTTTCTGAATGATTCTTGACCTGTGATGACAGTTAAATCAGTGTTAGCCATTATCATTGTTATTAGGAGACCCATTGAGTCCCCACAAGGAGAAGACCTGCCAATAGAAAACTAAGAAGGTGACATTTGAAGCCAGCTTTGGAAGCTAACCAGCCAGTCTCCTGGCATGAGACAGGAGGGGAAAGGGGAACTGGGAAGGAAGGACTGCCTTAACAAATGTGCTGGGTCATGCTTGAAGGACACTGTAACTTCAGTGTTCTGGGGACATGAGTCAGACACAACAGTTCTAGAGGGAATGGAGAAGGTCTTAGGTAGGGAATAGGGAAGAAAGAGTGGATTGGAGATAAGGATTTGCACAAGTATGGCAAAGAAGGTATGCTCCATTATAATTCCTGACCCACTGCTTGCGTCTGGAGGCATCTTGATCACTAAATTAAGAAATGGAGAAAACTGATTTGAAAAAAGAATGATGGTAGATTAAATTTTAGAAACACTGACTTCAAAAACATGTGAAACAACCCACCAAAAAATGATCAAATTATTGGGTAGAGTAGCCTTGTATCCTAAGTGTTCAGTAACCATGTGTTGTATCCTAGGTGTTCAATAAGCATGTGTTGAATGAAACAAACCAAGT
Organism: Mus minutoides; assembly: GCA_902729485.2. NCBI lineage: Eukaryota > Metazoa > Chordata > Mammalia > Rodentia > Muridae > Mus > Mus minutoides. The sequence goes on from LR749537.1 coordinate 2,191,937, forward strand.
TAGGGAAGAAAAATTGGGGCTGGAGGTAGACCTCATGCCAACAATGCATGGGGAGATTAGTGTTTATCTTTAAATATATATATATATATATATATATATATATATATATATATATATATATGGATATGTTTAAATAATAAATCTTTTAAAAGAAAATTATCATTATCCCGTCACTAATTGTAAAATGATACATATTTATTATAAATGTGTTCAGAAATTCATGCGTTCTATAAAGAACAATGAGAAAACACTTTGGTTTGTTTTTTATTTCTGAGACTAAAAAAAGTAATTACATTATTTCTCATATTTCTCATTATTTCTCTTCTTTTTCCCTCTAAACCCTCCATGTTCTCTTTCCAAAGTAATATCCTCTTTTAAACTTGATTAGCTGAGAGGCACTTAAAGAAATGTTCAACACCTTCAGTTGTCAAGGAAATGCAAATAAAAACTAATTTGCAATTACAACTTGCAACCAGTCAAAATGGACATTATCAATAAAACAAGTGTCAGTTCACACTGGTGATGATGTAAAGTAAGAGGAACACAGTGAGGGTCAAGGGGCAAAGTTGTACAGCCACTATAGAAATCAGTGTGGTAGTTCTTCAGGAAGACAGGAGCCAATCTATCTCAAGAGCCAACTATACCACCCTTGGATGTATAACCAAGGAACGCATCATCCTACTACAGAGATACTTGCTCAACTGAGTTCATTGCTGCTCTATTCATAATAGCCAGAAACTGGATGTCCATGAACAGATGAATGATAAAGAAAATATAGTAATTTACACAATGGAATATTTGAAAGACCCTGCCATTAAGAAATGAAATGGGGAAATTAGGCAAATGGATGGAACTAGAAAGAATATCACTTTGAGTGAGATAACAGAGAGCCAGAAAGACAAATATGATATGCATTTACTAACTTACCTTGTTGTGTGTAGTTTTAAAGATCCACCGCATTGTCTTTTAGGTGTCACACTCTCAGCTCTGCTTAGAGAGTAAGTCCTGCCCACCTAAGTCTACATGGATGGAAAACACCAGACAGTTCTAACACATTCAAACCACCAGCTAGCACAACTGCTGGGTGAAGAATCTATTGCTCCATACTCATCAGCTGTCCTGACCAGCTAGCACAACTGCTGGGTGAATAATCTATTGCTCTATACTCATCAGCTGTCCTGTATCAGAAGTCTTCCAGTGGCGGAGGCCACCACTGGTTCTAGTTGGCCCCAGACCTTACATGGTTCGTGCTCCTCTCCCAAAGCCTGGCCTAAAGTGCCCTTTCCCTATCTCATTTCCTTCTCTTCCTCCTGGGATCCAGAAATCCCACCTGGGTATGCCCCACCCTGGCAGTGTTAGGTGCATCCTCTCTCACTATGGCCAGATAAGCCAGCCTAGTTAAGGGAACAAATACCAAAGACAGGTAAGAGCTTTAAAGACAGCCCCCACTAGAGTTGCTGGGGAAGTCACATGAAAGCACATCTTCTACGTATGTGAGGGGCTCTAGGTTTAGCCCATGTATGTTCTTTGGTTGGTGGCTCAGTATCTGACAGCTCCCAAAAGTTCTGTTCGTCTTCCTGTGGAGTTCCTATCTCCTTCAGAACCCTAAATCCCCGCCCCCGAAAGTCTTCCATAAGAGTCCACAAGCAAACATCCAATGTCTCTGCATCTTCTGCATCAAGCCTTTCAGAGAACAGTTGTGCTAGGTTCCTGTCTGCAAGCATAACAAAACATCACTAATAGTGTCAGGGGTTGGTGTTTGTCCATGGGATGGGTCTCAACTTGGGCCGGTTATTGCCTGATTATTTCCTTAGTACCTGCTCCATCTTTGTCCTTAAATTTCTTGTAGACAGGACAGACAAATTTGGGGTCAAAAGTTTTGTGGCTTGATTGGTGTTCTTATCCTTCTACTGGGGTCCTTCCTGGCTACAGGAGGAGGCCTGTTCAGATTCTGGATCCCCACTGCTATTCATCTCAGCTAAGATCACCCACATTGACTCCTGGGAGTCTATCCCATCCTAGGTCTCTGGCAAATGCTAGAGATTCCCCCCACCCACCAGCTGCAGATTTCCATTCATTCTCCTGTCTGTCTGTCTGTCTGTCTGTCTGTCTGTTTGTCTGTCTGTCTGTCTCCCCTTTCCACATCTGATCCTGAACACCCCCTTTCCCGTGGCCATCCCCTTTCCCACCCTGTTTCTTCCTTCTGCTGCCTCTCTTGACTGTTTTATTCTCCCTTCTGAGTGAGACTCAAGCTTCCTTGCTGGGACCTTCCTTCTTGTTGAGCATGTGTGAAGTGCAGCCTAGGTATCCTAAATCAATCAACAAAGAATCAGCAAAACCAAGAGCTGCTTCCTTGACAAAATCAACAAGATAGACAAACCCTTAGTCAAAGTAAAAGGCAGAGAGATGGTATCCAAACTAATGAAATCAGAAATGAAAAGGGAGACATAACAGAAACTGAGGAAAATTTTAAAAAATCATTAGGTCTTACCTTAAAAACTTGTACTCCACAAAATTGGGAACTCTAAATGAAATGGATGAGGTAAACTATCTAAACAGCATATAACCCCTAAGGAAATAGAAGCAGTCATTAAAATCTCCCAACCAAAAAAAAAGCCCAGGGCTAGATGGTTTTAGCACAGAATTTTACCACACTTTCAAAGAAGAGCTAATATCAACACTCCTCAAACTATTTCACAAAATAGAAACAGAAGGAACACTGCCAAACTCATTCTATGAGGCCACAATCACCAGGATACTTAAACCAAATAAAGACTCAACAAGAAAAGAGAATTTTCGACCAATTTCTCTTAAGAACATCGATCAAAAATACTCAAAAATACTCACAAACAGAATCCAAGAACACAACAAAAACATCATCCACCATGATCAAGTAGGCTTTATTCCAGGGACACAGGAATGGTTCAGTATATGAAAATCCATCAACATAATCCACCATAAAACCCACCACATGATCATCTCATTCGATGCTGAAAAAGCCTTTGACAAAAATCCAATACCTCTTCACATTAAAGGTCTTGGAGATATCAATGATACAAGGTACATACCTAAGCATGTCAAAAACAATATATAGCAAGCCTATAGTCAACATCAAATTAAATGGAGAGAAATGTAAAGCAATCACATTAAAATCAGGGACAAAATAAAGCTGGACCAGTTTTAGGTTCCAGGTATGAATGAGATCATGTACCGCTAATCTTTTTACTCTTACTTCATTTGGCATAATACCCTCCTTCTAGACTGTTCCATGCTCCACATTATCCCCTGTATATATGTGCAATTATTATCTGGTGTTTAAAAATAAAACCATAAAGGAGAGAGGAAAGCAAAGGCTAACCTCTTAAAGCCATTATGTTAGTCGTCCTTGTAGTCCAGGTGGTGCCTGGAATCCTGAGGTAGCTAAGACTGTCTCTAGGTAGATGTGTAAAGTATAATCAAGAAGAAAAATGAGGGGCCAGAGCAATGGCTCAGCAGTTAAGAGCACTGGCTGTTCTTCCAGAGGATCTGGGTTCAACTCCCAGCACCAACTTGGGAGCCTACACCTGCCTTTACACCTTATCTGACCCTAGTGAATGAGTTCTGCATTAGCTTGAGCTGAAGAGGGAATTCCATGCTAGCATGTCTGGAGGAAATGGTGTTCCAGGGGATCCAACACTCTTGCACAGACATAACTTCAGGCAAAACACCAATGCACATGAATTTTTTTTAAGAAGGAAAATGAACCTATGTCTGACCACAGGAAACTCAAAGTCAAGGTAGAGTGGTTAATCTTGGTTGTCAACCTAATTGGACTTGCAATCAACTAATAGAAGCATCTGGCAAGAGTGGGGGGGGGGGGGCTCTATGAAAGAACTTCCTGGAAGGATAAACTGAGAGAGGAGGACTCTCCTCAGAGTGGGCATTTCCTCTGCAAACGGCCCAGAGATAAAGAGGTCTGAAGAAGAAGCAGTGAAAAGTTTTGCCTGTCAACTTTTGCTCCCTGTTTGTGAGTGCATCAACTCTATTTCTGCCTCTGATGCTGATCTTCTTAACAGTCAATGAAATCGAGCTTCTTCTGCCTCCTGACATGGATTGAAGATTGGCAGCTCCCCAAGAACCCTCTAGGGTTTCTGTCAGATGGAGAACAACTAGGGCATCCATTCTGCTAGGCTGTGCAGCTACCGTGCTGTCAAGCCTTTCCACTGAAGCACTGTTTGGACTCTGTAGCAACATTGCTTGGGTCAATCTGAAACATCTCCTTGGTGATTCTATTCCTTCTGTTGGTCTGTCCCTTAACTACAGCTAATGTACATAGGAAGCAACGAAGAGGGATCAATGGAAAAGATTACCTTAATTTAGTCAAAGAAGAGAAGGAGAGAAAATGGAAGCAAGCTCCTTGCTTAAGTCAAGGAATCCATGTCCTCCAGAGACTCCAGCATGAATCCCTTGTTCAGTTCAAGCCAATAATTCTTCCAAGACTTCCGCAGAACTCATTCACTAGGGTCAGATAAGGTCATAGGATATAATTAGCTGTATACATTTTCATAAAATATTCATTCATCTTCCAAGTTATATACCTAAAGCTCTCTAAATTTTGTAGTATTCCTATTGATAGTTCTATGTAAGATATCAGTAGGATTCTTTTTGAGGGGGTTGTCTATTTGCTTGCTTGCCTTTTAAAGATTTATTTATTTTTATTTTATGTATATGAGTGTTTTTCCTGCTGTCAAAGAAGACCAGAGAAGGCGCTAAATTCTCCAGAACTGGAAAGTTTTGAGTCACCATGTGGGCACTAGAAACTGAAACCAGGTCCTTTGTAAGAGAGCAGAGGGTGCTTGTCACAGCTGAGCCCCATCTCTCCAGCCCCCCAACAAGAGGATTTTAAAACCTCAGTTAGAAAAGTCTAATCTTATTTTGTCAAATACAAAAGTCCAACTTAGTCAATTAAAATATGGATAAAAATGCAGATCTGAGGATATTACAGAGATGGCTTTGAAAGACTGATTCAGTAGCTAAAACAAAAGGTAACTTTAAGAAAAATAAAAAGCTGACCTCTACTGAAGTATGTTTAGTTTCTGGCATCAGAGCTATATCAGCCTGTGTGGAAAGTGATTATAAAAATCCCATCATTCTGGTGTTTTCACTCTTTAGTTGTTTATACTGAAGCCAATACTTAAAAGTCACTAGTTAATCATTCCAACTCCCAAACAAAGCAAATTTTATATACACAACACCATGGTAACATGGAAGATTTTATCCATATGAGAATCACAAAATATGGATGCCATATATAATATATGGTAATATACAATGTGTGATATAGATATACAATATGGGATTTGTGGATAATATACACACATACATATATATACATATATATGAGCTTTTTATGTACTTTTAGAGAAAACTCTAATTTGTTTCTGCTATTGTATATATGTATATATATTTATGTGTATGCATATGTATAAATACATACAGTAAAAACATATTATATATATATATTCATTTATATGTATATACATGGTAGTAGGAACATTTTCCCCACAAGTATATGAAAAGCTCTTTTCTGCTGAGTATTTTTAGCACCTAACAAGTGTTTTAATCAGTAGTTCCCACAGGTATATTATCAACTACAAAACTCTTGTGAGTAGTGAATAAGAATTTTGTTGTTGTTTTTGTTTGGTTTTTCAAGACAGGGTTTCTCTGTATAGTCCTGGCTGTCCTGGAACTCACTTTGTAGACCAGGCTGGACTCGAACTCAGAAATCCGCCTGCCTCTGCTTCCCAAGTGCTGGGATTAAAGGTGTGCACCACCACGCCCGGCTGAATAAGAATTTCTTAAACGCACCATGGTCTTGAAAATGATATACATTATAATGTTTCTGTAACGATTGAAGCAGAGCAAACAGTCTTATAGTCTATAAATACTTCCTCTCTAGTGTTTTCATTTTCTTTCTCAGTTATTCTTCTAAAAGGAGAAACTATGCTAGTGGACACTTGGAGGAGGAAGTGCAGAAATATCTTTATTCGTGCTAGCTCAAAAAAAAAAAAAAAGAGAGACCCACCAGAATTAATTCTTGCTATAGATTGCCCACATATGGCAAGCAGCTGTCATCCTGGTTTTACAACTCTTGACACATTCAAGTTGTCAAGACAACAGAAAAAAAAATCTTGGGTTTGTGGTGAATTTGAAAACATACACATACACTCATCACAGAGAAAGAAATAGAGAGGGGGAAAAAACCCTTAGATTGGAATACAGTATATCTGATTAGAAAGAACATTAGGAAAAACAGAAAGGTAATAGAATAGAAAGGAATTGGAGTTTATTACTGGTAAAAATAACTGCAAATCGCAAAGTTTAAATGACTACAAAATTAAGCCAAAAAATAGGCAAGAAAGATAAAACACATTACGTATATAATAGTTTAATCATCTAAGTCTCAAATTAACAACCGGCCTTAGATAAGAATTCCAGTCTCTTCAAAGAAATCAGGGTCAGAAGTATGAGGTGCTTTCCAAACCATCAGACAAATGGGCCAGCAGGCACTTCAGAGGTGAACACCCTCCATCCTGGCTTACTCAGCTGCCCAATCCTCTTCCTCAGCCTAAACGTATCCAAGTAGATATGGAAATTCAAGGTGACTTGGGAGTTCCCAGTTGGAGACAACAGAGCTCCAGTTCGTCTGGGTTCTTCACTCTCTCCGTAACACATTGTACACCGCACCCCGCCTGTGTGCCCAGGTCTGGATCAGCTTCAGACAACCAAATTCTTTTTTTGATAAGGACTGACATGTCTGATTAAAAAATATTAATAAATAAATAAACAAATAAATAGGCAAATAAATAAACTGGCTTTACCTGACTCGATGTAATATCCTATTCAAAATGTGAGGAAGCGAGCCTGTGTAACTATCACCACATTCAGGGAACTTCAGAAGGTAGTCCTGCCTGTTCCTGGATAACCGCTCCAAACCCACACGAATGTTACAAGCGGTGACTCTCAGCCCAGCCTTTCCCCTTCATATTATGTCACTGGTTGTGGAAAAGGAGAAGGGCGGGCAGGAGGACTCTGTTTCAGTATGATAGAAGGAAAAAAAATCAATTTATTATTAACTCTCCCCTTTAAAACGTGTCTGACATGTCTACATGAAAATTGAACCCAAGATGGAGTGGTAAAGAGGAAGAAGTACATGATGCGATTTATTCTTGGCTAACAGGAAACTAAAATCCATATGGCTTTCATTTCTCCTGCTCAGGACATGGGCAGGAGTGCCACATCTGTGTGCAATGTGCCTTTTGTCAAACTGATTAGGACAGTCAATATCAGACATAACCTCTGTCTCTTTAAGGGTAGACACACTCTATCATCCATTTATTTCTCTGGCAGGGCTTAAAGGGAGGCCTTAATCAACTTGCCTCATAACCTAGAGGCATTTGGGAGAAAAATCTATATTTGTTTCCTTAGTCAGATTGCTGAAGCATGAAATGGGCTGTCTTGTCCTGCGCCTTGGCTGGGATGCCATATATTCCATTTATTTATTTGGAGGTGGAAAGGAAGAGAATTGTCAAAAAGTTTTAGATTGTCTACTGACTCCAAAGGATATGGTTCAATTTTCCAGAAAAAGACAGCAATCTCCCACCTGGAGAAGGACTCACAAAGCATTGTTTCTCTGAAAAATATATGAAGACTGACATTGCAGTGCTGTCAACACAGGAATAGTGACAAAATATTCAAATTAGTTGTTGCTGTTGTTTTGAAGACAAAAATCTTATACAACACAGGGCTGCCTTGGATGCACAGTGTAGTGAGGAATAGTATTAAACTCCAGAATTCCCTGATTCCATCTTTTGAGTTTAAAGGCATACCACCACATGCTGTTTATGTAGCGCAGAGGGTGGGCTGAACCCCAGATTTTGTGCACAGTAAGCAAGCACATTGTCAATTGAAGTTAGAATACACACACACACACACACACACACACACACACACATACACATACACAGTTCAAATTAGCTATTGATATTGTTTCAAATCAAACTTCTTGGGTACCTTAATCTAGCATATTGCAGATATGAACTGTGAGTGGCATCAGAAAGGGCTTTCATGGCCCAATCAGAAAATGAGAATATCACTTGTACAGTTGCTAGGCAAAGACGTGGTTTCCTAAATAGAGGCCAGATTGAAAGGGAAGGGAGCAGGGGCAGAGTGTGCACTAGCTTAGCCAGGATATACATAAGAAGTTGTTGGTCAAGGGTGAACATGCCCTGAGACAGACAGACAGACAGACAGACAGACAGACAGACAGACACACACACACACACACACACACACACACACACACACACACACACACACCTATACACTGTCTTTCTTACCTAGGAGAGTCTTATAGAATGTGTCTCACAAGTTTTCCATAAAGCAAGCAATGTGGCCTTGAAAAAAAGACTAGAACAAAGAAAGATGGATGGTAACAGGGACTATCCTCCTTTCCAACACCACTGGCCCTCAACTTGGGTGACAGAGATTGTTCCATCACCTCTGTTGGACTTGTGTGCTGGACACTGGCTCAGTGAAGCCGCTTCCATCCCACAAAACAGAACAGGAGACACTGCTGGGTTGCTTGCCAGGCAACCCCAGCATAGCATCATTAAAGAAGCAAATAAATGGCTTTAAATGAAAACTCTGAAATAGACACATACAAATACAGCAAAAATTGTTTGTTGTTTGTTTTATTTATTTATCTTGTTTGTTTGTTTCTGCTTGGTATCTTAGGAGTTATCCTAGCCCTTCCAATGTTTAATGTTAGATAATCTAAGCCCACCTTTACATCACATAGTACTGCTCCTAGGACAGCACAAGAATGTGTGTGTTCCCCCATCCCCACACCTGTATCCCTGCTATGACTAACACTGGTAATATTGCTTGGCAGTGCCAAGTGTCCGGAGGGTGCTGTTTGACAAAGTTCTGCTGCTTGGACAAACTGGACTGACCCTTCACCGCCCTTGGTGGATACTCACTACATACCTTTTCCTGTATTTATGCTTCTTACTGTTAAAGGCCTCTCTCCAAAAGCTGGACCCAGGATAACAAAATGCTAGTGAAAACAAGAATGAAATCAATGAAAATTCCCTGAAAAAAACAAAAACAAAAACAAAAACAGTTCTGCAGAAAATTGAGTCTTTCCTAAGACTCAATTTTACTTAAATAAATATTCAGATCACTAATGAATGTTGCTAGTAAGCATGAGAAAGAGGATTTGAGAAGAGTTATTAAAGAAGAAAAACTTAGGAAAATTTTAGAAACTGACAAGCTGTAATTGAATTGCTTTTTTTTTTAAATGTTCAACTTTAGAAACAAGAAACTTGTGTATATAGGAAGAGATTATGATCATGCAAGCTTATGACAAGTCTTGGTACCTTCCTGGAAGCAAAAGTAGGCAGGTTTAGGAACCCTGGTCCTCCTCTGTTCTTTACAGAATTGTAATAAAGATAGGGGTGGTATTGAAGCAAGGGTTCAAGGCAGAGACGCCGAGGAAGGCATCCTGGCTCAGTGACCTGCCTGCCTCCTGAACAGACTGGTCAGACCAGAACTTCACTGATAGACTGCCCTTGCTGAAGCAAAGAGGATGGACAATACTTTAAGAATCAAAGAAAAAGGACAATGGTCTTATGTCAAATATAAAAGAAATATAGATGAAGGAAAGGAAGAATTAAATAAGGGCTAAACTTCTATAGAAAGTTAAGTTTGATAGAATAGGTAGTAGGAAATAACTTTTGATCTATTAATATTATGCCAAACTGAAACAAAATCAAATTCAAAGAATCATTCTGTCTAGCATATTTGTAACCAAAAGGCTTTACAATAGTAATCTTAAGAAAGAAGATACTGAGTTTAAAGATATTGATTTTGTCGTAATGTTAATTTTTAGTTCTTATAAAATTGCAGTTGGCTCTCTTTGCTCCTCTTCTGATATTCTGATGTAATCAAGGGAGACTTTAGAAGAAAATGTATTTGAAAAGCTATGTAATCAATGCATGAAATTTCTGAGGAAATGATTTTAAGTATAAATAAAGCTTGTGAGAGACTAAAGTTGTCTGAGTAGGAAAAGCCGTTCCGAGATGTGCTGCTTCTCTGTCCAGTCTCTCTTGAAGCAAATGACATCCCATATCTGATCCTTCCTTCCTTTCACTGGTCTTGTGTTCACCATTCTCCAGACCCTGCCCTCATTCAAGGATGGTCCCCTGAAATTGCTTTAAAGTTTAGTCAAGTTATATTTCGCACCATAATTAAAAGACTATTTTTTTCCTTAATCTATGTCATTGGTGCAGATCCAAGTTCCTAGATCAGCATCATTTTTTTTTCTGCTCAAAGAGCATCCTGTAATGTTTCTTACAACATGCATCAGCTGGGCATGGGTTTTTATTTATTTCTTCTGTGCACGTGAAACCCATTTATTCAGTGTATAGAGTTCTTGTTTAACAGTCGGTTTTATCTCCGTATTTTAAAAGTGTCTCTCCATGGTAACTGGCCTGAGAGGCTTCTAATGAGGCTTCTGTGATTCTTACTAATGGAACACAGTTTGCTCCTCTGGCTGCACACAAGGCTTTCTTCCGGGGGTGGGGGTGGGAGTCCAGCACTTCTACCAAGCCTGCAAGCCTGTGTGTGCTTTTCTGCTCTCAGATTAATATGATCCCATTTGGTGAGGTTTTTTTCTTCTCTCTCTCTCTCTCTCTCTCTCTCTCTCTCTCTCTCTCTCTCTCTCTCTCCTTTGATAAAATGCTTTATTAGATATTTTCTTTATTTACATTTCAAATGTTATCCCTTTTCTCATTTCCCCTACAACCCCCCTCCCTTCCCCACCCCCCTTACTAACCCACCCACTCTGACTTCTGCTTCCCTGTCCTGGCATTCCCTTACACTGGGGCACTGAGCCTTCACTGACCGAGGGCTTCTCCTCTCATTGATGTCCCACAAGGCCATCCTCTGCTACATAGGCAGTTGGAGCCATGGATCCCTGGCTCTTTGGTTGGTGGTTTAGTCCCTGGGAGCTCTGAGGGTACTGATTGGTTCATTTTGTTGTTCCTCCTATGGGGCTGCAAACCCTTCAGCTCCTTGGGTCCTTTATCTAGCTCTTCCATTGGGGACCCAGTGCTCAGTCCAATGGATGGCTGTGAGCATCCACTTCTGTATTTGTCAGAGCCTCTCAGGAGACAGCTATAACAGGCTCCTGTCAGCAAGCACTTGTTGGCATCCACAATAGTGTCTGGGTTTGGTAACTGTATATAGGATGGATCCCCAGTCTCTGGATGGTCATTCCTTCAGTCTCTGCTCCACACTTTGTCTCTGTAACTCCTTCCATGAGTATTTTGACCCCCCCCCTTCTAAGAAGGACCAAAGAATCCACACTTTGGTCTTCATTCTTCTTGAGTTTCATGTGTTTTGCAAATTGTATCTTGGGTATTCTGAGCTTCTGGGCTAATATTCATTTATCAGTGAGTGCATACTGTGTGTGTTCTTTTGTGATTGGGTTCCCTTATTCAGGATGATATTTTCTAGTTCCATCCATTTGGCATCTCATGGAGTCATTGATTTTAATAGCTGAGTAGTACTCCATTGTGTAAATGTAACACATTTTCTGTATCCATTCCTCTGTTGAAGGAATCTGGGTTCTTTCCAGCTTCTGGTTATATAAATAAGACTAAGTGTCTTCTGAGTGTATTCCCAGGGATCCTCAGGTAGTACTATGTCCAGTTTTCTGAGGAACCACCAAACTGATTTCCAGAGTGGTTGTACAAGCTTGCAATCCCAGCAGCAATGGATGGGTGTTCCTCTTTCTCCACATCCTCACCAGCATCTGCTGTCACCTGAGTTTTTGATCTTAGCCATTCTGACTGGTTTGAGGTAGAATCTCAGGGTTGTTTTGATTTGCATTTCCCTGATGACTAAGGTTGTTGAACATTTCTTTAGGTGCTTCTCAGCCATTTGGTATTAAAACAACATTTTCAACAAATGGTACTGGTTCAACTGGCAGTTAGCATGAAGAAGAATGCAAAATGATCCATTCTCATCTCCTTGTACAAAGCTCAAGTCCAAGTGGATCAAGGACATAAAACCAGATACACTGAAACTAATAGAAAAGAAAGTGGAGAAGAGCCTTGAGCACATGGGCACAGGGGAAAATTTCCTGAACAGAACACCAATAGCTTATGCTCTAAGATCAAGAATTGACAAATGAGACCTCATAAAATTGCAAAACTTATGTAAGGCAAAGGGCACTGTCAATAGGACAAAATGGCAACCGACAGATTGGGGAAAAATATTTACCAACCTTACATCTGATAAAAGGCTAATATCCAATATATGCAAAGAACTCAAGAAGTTAGACTCCAGAGAACCAAATAACCCTATTTTAAAAATGGGGTACAGAACTAAACAAAGAATTCTTAACTCTCTGGTGTTCTTGGGTTCTCTAATATGTCATTGTGTGTCTACTTTGGACAATTCTCAGTCATTATGTCTTCAAATATCTCCCCTATTCTTTTCCATTAGCCTTTGCTTTCTGATATTCCAAATGTGCATACACTAGAAAGGTTAATGTTGTCCATCAACTGTTGGATGCTGTGCTTTTGTCCACTGTTTCCCAGCAGCTGTCAGTTAGAGCACATTCAATGGCCCTGCATGGCAACATAGAAAATTCTAACACATAGTTGGAGCATTTTCGAATTCCTTTTTAGACTATGCTGGAAATATTCTTTACTTTTGCTGGGGCACTTTTAATTTCTAACATTGTTGAAGCTACCTGTCAGGTTACATATGTTTTCTCTTTTCTATCGGAGCCTTTAACATATTAATTTCACCTTCTTTAAATCCTTGCCTGTTATTAATCTTAAGTCTGTGTGCTTACTGTCTGTGCACACCTCATCTGAGGGTGGTTCATCTTTCAGAGCCATACTTACTATTACCTGTTGGTATGCCCTGTAAAAGTGTTGAAAGCTGGACGTATTATATATGACAGTAGATACAGAGATGGGCACTTTTGTGACTAGGGAAGACCATATATTTTCTGATACTAAATCATTGCAAG